>JAOQGH010000003.1:1528932-1627356 GCA_025769975.1 Gallinago jamesoni
CCCCCCCCCCCCCCCCCCCCCCCCCCCCCCCCCCCCCCCCCCCCCCCCCCCCCCCCCCCCCCCCAACACCACACAAAAGGAATTATTTTAAGTAAATGGCTACTCATTCCTATCTTAACTGTTTTAAAAACAAACAACAAAAGCCAATGTTAAATACCAAAAAAACCTTTATTTTTGCATGAATCCATTGCATAATATGCAATATTTATACAAAGCAGAACTAACACAGATGACTGGAAACCTATTTAACCTGGGCCACACCGCCACATAAGAGACACAACGTATAAGTATTTTCTGGACCATTTATATTCTTTAAATTCAGGGCGATGGTAACTCATCATAATAGTAATTCATATTTTAGTACAAAACTGCTCATCATAATACTTGTATTTTTCATCAAAAAATGCAAATCCTTCTGTGCAGAACAGGTCATCCAGGGAAGTCGTAGACTCTCCTTGGCACTTGGGCAAGTCCTTGGGCACTTTCAGGTCTTTAGACTGCATTGCCTCTAGTGGTCCCTTCCAACCTGAATTATTCTATGATTCCAAACTACTACTCTAATAACAACCAGGTTATTTTCCTCATGACAATTCTGAGAATCTCTGAAGTATGAAACAGAGGAAAGCTAAGGTAATCTCACTCTTTGCTTAACGTTGGTGGATGTGGGATAAATTGCATATTGCAGGAATTCAAAAAACCTTCATCTTTTCAGAAAATAAAATTCAGAAGTAAAGAAAGTGTATGACATAGTCTATCACATTATTTAAAGAACACACTAAAGAATGGAGACTACACATGACACCTGTTTGGCAGCAGAAAATTTATTTGTTGGGTGAATCATGATAGTCAGAGAAGCAGAGAGTCACAAATAGTTTCTGGTAACCAGGACACCAGCATGATTTCTCCCTGTTGACATGAAACAGTTTACATTAAGAGCTGCAAGTAAACAAAAGATTTAATTTGGTTTTATGAGATATAATGATTTAAATAATGCATATTCTATTTCCCATATTTTCTCTCACACCTCTTTTGTCCAAATATTAACATTTTACAAATTAGCCAACACTTCAGAAAGAACATCTAAATAAAACGAAATGGGAGAGAGGATATATTCCAGTTTTTCATGTTATTCAAGTCACTGAAAAGTGTTCACTTTTGTGGGTGTATACTCTACTGTCATCATATAATCAGTGTCTCCAGAGAAAATAATGTTTTCTCCCAAGTTCATACTTAATTGATGTTTGTTGTTAACTAAATCCTACTAGCCTGAAATGACTGTTCATTTCAATTTGAACACGCATTGCCTCCTATACAACAAGTTCAATAAAGCAAAATTATTAATGCAATCTTCATCAAATTATAATGAGGACACACACTCTGTTTGACAATGATACACTGATTACTTATGCCTTCAACACCAGCTTTATCTGAGTCTTTATAAATATTCTAATAAGATCAATGGAATACTAGAACACATCTTTCCAGCTCTGGTCCCCCCATTTCAAGAGGGACTGGGAACTATTGGAGAGAGTCCAGCGTAGGGCAACGAAGATGATTAAGGGATTGGAGCACCTCCCTTATGAAGAAAGGCTCAAGGAACTGGGACTCTTCAGCCTGGACAAGCGAAGGCTGGGGGTAGACCTTATTTATGTTTATAAGTATGTAAAGGGTGGGATGAAAGATGCTGGAGCCGGACCTTTTTCAGTGGTTTCCAGTGATAGGACAAGGGGCAATGGGCACAAGCTGGAACATAGGAAGTTCAATTCAAATATGAGGAAAAACTTCTTTACAGTGCGGCTGACAGAGCACTGGAACAGGCTGCCCAGGGAGATCATGGAGTCCCCTTCTCTGGAGATCTTCAAGACCCACCTGGATGCAGTCCTGAGTGATGTGCTCTAGGCGTTCCTGCTTTAGCAGGGGAGTTGGACTAGATGATCTCTAGAGGTCCCTTTCAACTCTGACAATTCCATGATTCCATGATCTTGCACCATTCAGTGCATAAGAAGTTAGATTTCATGAATGCAGAATCAGAATTACCAATAGCATTGAAACTACTCATGTTCAACCTTCCACTCAGAAAGTACAACCAGTGTAATACTGATACAAATGAAACAGCAAGGAGTGCAAATAGTGCAGTTAGAGTCCGTGCAGGTGCAAGATTCCATTAAAGCAAAAGAGAAAGATGAAGGCTTTAGATATCTTTGTATAATGACTATGTAGTGAACTTTCACAGTAGAAGCAGCAAAGAGAAAATACACTTGAGGGAAATAAAATCATTAAAAAGTTGGATTTGCATTTAAATACCAGGGAAAAAAACAAACCAAACAAAAAACCCCAAACCAACAGATGGAGAGAAACAGATCATATTTCTTTAAAAATATACTCAATTTCTTATATAACACCAAATACTTCATTTTCTCTTTTAGTACAAGAACAAAAACCTATGCCGCCTCCAACAAGGACAAGCCTCAACTACTAAAAGATAATATATTTCTCCCTATTGTCTTGGGTTATTTCTTAGGCTCATCCTTCTGTTTTTTAAAAACTGTATCTACTTTCTGCTGAGGCTCCAGTCTGTTAGTTAATTTCAGGCAACATACATTAATGGAAATAGTAGTAAGGATTCAAGACTGCAAAGTCATTTATTCATACAGACTCTTGCTTCGAGACAGTAGCTTCAAACACCAAGTCACTCCACACCCGCAGATTTGTCTGGCAGAAGAGAGCATAAAAAGGCAGAATAGTAGCACTTCCATATCTTTAGTATAATTTCCCTCCTTTTCCTTATGGTTCAGCTGAATTTAGTATCAAATCTGTTGACTGAATCAATGTTCAACTTAAGTTCTAATATATCACATCAGTTATATTTTAAAACATTTAAGGGAATTAAAGACTTGTGAAAAACAAAGCTGTGGATTTGTTAATGTATATTAATAACATACTCTTATATTACCAGACAACAGAGATCAAAGTTTAACAGAGAGAGGAAAAAACTTTAAAAATTTAAATATGAAAACTTTTATAAACCACAAATCGTTAACATGTGTAGACCTGAAAGTTATACTTTAATTTACATTTTCAACACAGTATTTGCCAGCTAGTTCTTCCTTTAGTTTTTGAATATGACCCAAGTTCAGAGTTGTAATATGCTTTCATAGTTAACTGTCTCACCAACACCTGCAGCAGAATTCAACTGGTAGGCATGTGCAGAAGAAACTGATTTTATCTTTTTTTAATGAACTCCTATCTAATGGAAATGTGTGACTGTTGAAGTTGCACACACAATCATCTTAGCATGTTTGTTACATATCTGTAGCAGATATATTACAGAGGAAAATTAAACACTGAAGGCAGTATTATTAGATATAAGTGTCTAGGAGACGAAAAGCATTGCAAAACATAAACCAAATTCTTACTGTAAGCACATGTTCCATGTTGTCTTCTTTGAAATAAGAATTAAAGTATTAGCAGAAAAAAATATTAAACATTAATGTTGATTTACTAGCTCTTAGTCCTACTGTAAGAAATGGAAACAAATCCAGTACTACTATTACAAAATTTTAGCATTATGGGCTATGGGAAATACTTCTTTTGCTGTATTTAGCAGCATTTCTTCTAGAGAATAATTTGTGTCCAGGAGTCCATTCCCCTCCAAAGCACTAGTATGGTGCAGTCCTGCCTTCCAGTTTCCTTTTAGTTTTTCCACTCTCCAGATATTGAACTGAGTCCCCCAGTGAAGTACCAGTTCAATAAGGACCAAGTCACACATTTACATACTTTTCTTATCTTCATAAAAAGGATCAAGATGAAGTTTATATTAATGACCATATTTTTGAATTGTAATATCTCATCCAGGCAGTTCCATACCAAACTGAAGTATCTGTTCTACCTTAATTATCACATCTACATCCTTAAGACCTTTGTTTACACAACAACACAGAGAAGTTTCTCAAAGTAATTTTAGTTGATTAGTAACATATTCTCCCAGCTCCCGCAGTGCTGAGGGGCAGCTCCTCACCCAGCCTGGTAAGACAGCTACTGCCTGAAAGCCTGGTCTTCTTTTTCCCCGCTATATCTCTTAGTCTAACTACTTCTTATCACAAACTTTCCCATTTTAGATACCAGCTAAAGAATTAATAAGAATTTATGCTTTGAAAGAGTTCACTCTGAAAACCTCATTGAATACAAAGTTCTTCGCTGGTAAGTACTCTATGTCCCGAATACATTATTAACTGGGTTTCCTTCCCCTTTTCAAGACAATAGTCTCATTTTATTCTTTGCATTTTCTAATAAAAGCCATTAATTTTTTTCCATACTTTCAGAAAGCCTAAATGAACTCAGCACTTCAAGGATTTTATTAAAATCAATACTAGAATTAAGTTTACATTTCAGAATGGCAGAAAACCAGCAAACTAAACTATTATAATTCTTTCTTTGTTTTGAGACCATTTTAAAAGAACACTTTCTACTATGTCTGCAGCTTCATATTTTCAAGTCCCACCAGCAGTGTTTCACACCAAGATAAGAAAAGAAAAAGAAATGAATGTGGCTGAAGTATATATCTGCATTACCAGCTTCTGCAAATTAAAGGAGGTTAGAGTTCAAATGAATGACAGCTTATTAAAAATGCCCTGGAGCATTCTTAATTCCAGATTGGATTCAGCTCAGTACAACTCACGCTAACTCACGCTAACTGTTCCAGTTAGTGGGAATAAGGAGGGGGAGGGACAATTGCATGTTTTCTCCATTCAAGTATAATATATTTCTGCAGGATGACAAAGAGCTGGCAACTTCCCAGCAATCAAGGTTAGTATTATTAGTATTACTATCGCTAAAGGGTTGGCACTTCATTTTAGCAACGATATTAGCAATAAATACAAGAGGTTTGGATTTCCCTGACTTTTTCAAGTAGCTATATCAGTAGTATCAGTAGCTATACAAAAACTCCATATCTACTTTAATTTAAAACCTAATCTTGTGTTAATAGACAGATTATTAGTTTTATATACCAAAATAAAATAAATACATACTACTATTTAGTTATAGATTCTTCCCTTTTCTTTAAGAATATTAACCATTATAGATAATAAGTTAAAAAAAAGGTTTAATAAACTATTACGTTTAACCAGTACAGGTTTATGTGAGCTGCATTTTTATAATAAGTAGTCAGTGTAAAAATCCTCCCAATTGAATTCAAAGGGGTTCCCTTTTTTCCATTTGCTGAGGAAATGCATTTGGGTTTGGGGGGTTGTTTTGTTTTGGTTTTGCCAAGTTACACACTATATAAATTGCAGTTATGTCTGGTTCTGTGAAGATTAATGTAATATAAACTATATTGGGGTGGTTTCCCCATGATTAAGCACGAGACTGCAAACAAGGAAAGACTACATCCCTTAAAGTTTCTCTTTGTGGCTTTCCTACAAATTTATTCTGTCCCTGGTCTAAAAGGACACAGGTAACACATTCATAGAGATGAGGGAAAACAGATAAAAAACCTGGATTCGTACACAGAAATATCCACTTACCCCCTCTTCTGACTCACAGGTTGGAGACTTCAGCTCTTTACGCTAATGGCTTCCCTATGCTTTGCATAGGAAGGTTGAGTGCCAGGAATCCCAGGATCCTGTACCAGCAGATGCTGGCCATGCAGAGACCCACTCTCTTTCTCTTGTCTAATTCAACTACACACCTACAGGAGGTCCAGCATAAGTCATGCGCACCTACTGCTCTTAAAACACCTGCAATATGTTTTGCAAATACCTTGTTTCTTTCTGTTTCTAATGGGAATTTCTCCAGTTTACAACTGGCCTAAAGTTCCATTACAAAGGTTTCTTTTGCAAAAGCAAACATACATAGCAAAGTGTCATACTGAGCTTTGCAAGACATGGAAATAAACTCTTTGTCACCCTCTCCTTCACTGTCTTCCCATCCCATTTGTCATCCATAGCCAAATTCCTCACCTCTGATCTTCAATCACAGCTTTTAAACCCAGGAAACAGGTTTAACAAAACCAGTATAGTTATGGAGGCTGATGTTCCCGGATTTTTCCAAACGAAAAAATTAGACACATGTTGTGTCTCACAATTTTGGATGTTGACAGAGAAGAAAAAAGTAACCATGCTCCAGAACTCATATAAGCTTTAAAATAAACATTGTAAGGAAAGGATTTGACACAGAATTGAGAAGAATGTTTACAAAATCCAGGGTAATAGTTCATTTTCAACTTGGGGTGGCTATTTTTAAAAAATCACAATAAGCTAGGCAAGTAGAGGCCAACAATATCAACCAGCAATACAGTGGTAGCATAACAAATGACCAGAAGCACCAAAATGGCAAACCATGTCATGGGGATTGCTATTTCTACAGGGACACAACAGCACAATTATCCAACGGGATGCCACGCTGCAGAATTTAAAATCAGAAACCTTACTGAGATTACTTTATTACCTAAAGTAGGATTTAAAATATTTTAATACTCTTGTTAAATGCTATGTTAATAATACACAAGATTTAGTTTAATTCAGATAAAGAAGAGAGACATTATAGATATAGCACATATTCCCCATCCAAACTTGTAGGGACCACAGCCAGGGAGAGAAGGTACTTCAGTTTCCTCAGTATTTCCTTGCTGCCTGTCCCGCAGTAGATACCAATCACAATAACTTATATTACCATAATGTTATGATAGAGACGTATGTCCATCTCTACATAAAAATATTCTAGAATTTAGCAGATTCCCATAGATTAAAAGAAATATATCTGCTAAGTGGAAGGAATAACAACAAGGTGGTCTTTATTAAGTTAATTTAAGATTTTGCAAGACAGTTCTTGGAACTGTATTAAAATTATTAACTTTCCTGAAACTCATAGTTAAAACCTTGATCTTCTTTTATTCTAACCCTCAGTAATTCAATAAATATAGGACCATACCAACATAATTCTTGGATTTACTATCCAGTCTTCCAATTAATATAGTGATTTCACCTATAATTGAAAAACATAATTAAATAATTTTGGAAAATATTGGTTATAATCAGTTAAATCAAATAATAAGCAGCTTAAAAAGCCAAAGCAAAAAAACCACCACCTTGTTTATATATATATGTGGGGTTTTTTTTTCAATTAAATCAAGTGAAAATGATGGTATAAAATAATGTGAACCTCTATGCCCTAGGGTCACATTCTAGACAGATGAAAACAAAAACCATTCTCAAGTGCAAACAAAGATAATGCTTCCACTGCAGTCCCAGGAATACTGTCATCTAAACACTTCATCTTGTGAAACACAACTGGCATCCAGTGTTCTCAATTAGTTTCAACTAGAAAACACTGCATGACAACCCAGTGTCAAAACGTGAATGCAAAACTGAAAAGGATGGGCAAAATGGCAGAATACTCCTCCTCCTTGCACATACAGCTGGAATGTTTAACTCCAAATAAAAGCTCTTTCATTAGCAGCAAAATACAGTTATATGTTGGAGTAATTAATATCACATTCTGATTTTGCAATGCCATATATTTTAAAAAAAACCACTACATTCAGACCATGTCAATAAAGATACAGTATTCAAAGTGTTGCAAGAATCAGTCAACAAATGTCCTTTGTCCAAGGTAAACTTCACACTAACACAGCCCAACACACTGTTCAATTCTAGAAGTCAGTCAGACATACACTAATGGAAACAAGACCAAGCACCTGAACAATTGTGCAATTCCACTTCTAACAAAAAAAGCAGCATCCTTTTTAACTTTTTTCATTTAGCTTAAAAAGAAATTATTTTGTTGATCTATCTTATTACTTTTTTCTACCTTTCTACTGAGCTTCATTTGAGCAAGTCTGTGATTGTTTTAAACGACTGCTGGGGCTCAGTTCTGCTCTGATTTACACTTGTTTGATACCGTGCAAACCTAAGTACAAAAGTAGCATTAAAGGTGTTTTATAGTTGTGCAAATTAAAGCAGATTTAGACATAATATGTTGAAAAATTACAGAGCTCAACCTAAAGCTTTCAGAAGTATAACAATAAATGTAATTGAATTAGTTATTGAACATATGTTGATTTCAGCAGGACACTCAATTGTCCTACAGGATATTGTATCTGGAAGAGAACTCTTATAGACTAAAAACAATTACACTGTGTGATTTCAGTGCTGAGTCTTTTTAGATAAACCATGCAAGTAGAGCAGAGCAACTCTTTAGCTGGTGTTAAAGTACAGCGCTGTCAGACTGGCCTCTCTGGTTAATGTCAATAGCACTGCGTATAAAAGGTGACTAAAGTGTGTACAAATGTTGATCTTTGGAGAAGGCATGCCTAGAATCATACACACATCTACTATTTCATCCACCAGGTCAACTTCAGGGAGAGAGGGCAAATTGGGAGGTTTTTTTTGCCAAAACTTGATTCTTAGCACACTTGTTAGGTTACACTGCACAAAGCTACTTCCCCACTGCTTTTAATCCAGAATCCCAAAATATTATTAAAGGTAGAAATGCTTCATTCAGAATAGTTTCAAAGGCAGCAGAGATTCACATGGTGTGTGTAAAATGTTACTGCAAACAAATAGTTTATGTACATAAGAGTTTCTCCACACACTACCATGTGCTTACGCATTGTGAAATAGCAAGTAAGATCTATTAAAGTGAAAATGATCTTGTATGAAAATACTTGGATAGTTTTACATGAGAAATATCAGAAAATTCAGTTCCCTATCTAGTTTTGAGACAGGCTAAATAATATTAACATGTAGTAAGATAAATAGAAAGATTTGTGCTACTGGTAACAAGGTATAGTTTCTGCACCAAAGAAACTTGATACCATCTTCAGTACAGTGTATTTTAACACAATGTTCATGCCAGCACTGAATGCCCAAGCAAGCTGTGTATCTGCCACCTTCTCTTAACGCACATAATCTTTCCCTGTTTACTCAATTCTTTTGCATTCTTAATATAAAATTACTTATGCAATATTTTATTAGTTTGGCACACCTATAAAAGTCACAGTGGGATGGACATAAACTCACCTTAATTCCTATTGTATACAAAGCAATATTAACTATATAAATGACCTTAAGAAAAGTCATGTTGTGTCTGTACATTAAAGGGTGAAGTTCTGGCCAAAGCACACCCACTTGCAGATCTGCTTATCAAGAAAAATTTCAATACTTGCTATAGCAATTGGACGTTACATCCTTGCTCAAATTTATCCAGAGCCATGGGTGAAGCACAGGAGAAAACATGGAGCAAGACTACAAACAGTTGATTAAGTTAATTGTTTCAGACATGGTACAAACATAAGCAATACAAGTTTACCAATATAGGCTTTGTCATTGGTCAAATAAGGTGCACTTAAACGCTAAAAATAAAGGTTATATATTTTGTGTAATTCCAGTACTTCTCTGGGGGAAAGGGTTCCTTATAAGGAAATTTTTCTTACAGAAATAATAACTGGAAACTGCTTTGGAGGGTCACTCCAGTAAAAGACCAGTCAATAGGAACAGAACCAAAGTGAGTCTGTCCAGGACAGGAGAGCCCATAGGACAGCCGGGGAGGCCTGTGAGGGACAACAAAATGTCTGCCAACTGGACTCCATTATTAACACATGATAAGCTTGGAATGATCACATGATGAAGCAAAAATATCGGCCCAGAATTTGGCAGCAGGAATTCCTCCACAACAGCAGTTTACAATCAGCATGTCAAATTTTCAGAGTGTTAAATAAAAATTTTTGGTCAAATAGTAGCTCCCTGTTGAAACTATCCCCACACCTACTACACAGTAACGAGCTTACTGGGTAAATCACCCACAGATCGCTGCCTCCTTCCCCTCAATCACCAGGCTAGAGAGAAACCCCCTGTGAGAAGAAGGAGCAGGACACCGAACTGAACTCAACAGTCTCAGGAAATACTGCTTGTGTGAAAGGGGAGCCAGATGCGAGGGTGACTGCCGCCACGAGCAGGGCCCCCGGGGAGCAGCGGAGGCCAAGAAGCAGTAAATAGGGCCCAGAGGTGCCTCCGCAATGCCCCAGGCACACTCGCTCAGGGGGAAACTATGCAGCAACTGCACAGGCCCTCACACATAACTGCACTGACAACATGCGGTGCTGCAGAGAGACAGAATGTGCACACACAGGGTACGCAGAAAAGAAACTGCAGGAATGGCTCGCTACGATTACAGAGACGGCAGAGAAAAATCAGGTTGGGGAGAGAACACTGACAAGGGCAGGAATACAGCCTGAGAAATATTGTCTTTCTGAAACTGCGAAATTTTCCTCAATCACAATCTGAAAGAAAGAAGAGGAAAGAAAGAGGTTGTAGACAACAGTTCTACTCCAGGTTAGCTCCTGAAAAATTCACCTCTATCTCTTCATGAAATGCAGCAGTAGCTAATAACAAATAAAAACATTACTGGGAAAAACAAAGACGCTGAATTAAAGAACTAAAAATCTTTTTCAGGTAACAAAACCATATTGCCTGTCACCGAACCAAAACAAGGTTCAGTGAGCATGGCCAGATGAAGAAAAAGAGCTGACTCTTATCACCTATGCTGCATCACCTATGACGAAAACAAAAATGTCAATTCTGTCACATAAGTTTGAGTATAAAAATGCAAATACTGTAGCTCAAAGTTCCAGTACCTAGACGTTTTGTTTGTCCCCCCACATCCAGTTAATACAACAGCCAAATATACATTTGGCAATGCATTTCTACCAAATGACATATTTGCTTCACTAGACTGAAAAAGGGGAAGAGAAGATTATAATACTTAGATCCCTATTCACCTTTAGCTATTTATTCCACAGTACCTGTATTATCTCAACATCAACCAGATTCAAGAAAATAATAGAAAATGGTGCTTAGCTCTCTGTTCTACGAATTAAGTTGCTTCTTCCCTCTCATAACTGTACATTAGTACTCCCCTGATACAACGCTCTGCACTTCAGTGTCCATTCTAGTCCCTTTTGGTTTCTGATGTAATAAATAACATAGAGCTGCCTTTTTAGCAAGCTCCCAGAATTTGATAAACCAAGTCTCCCTCTTCCACTTTAGCTTCCAAACCTGCTGGTCTAGGTCATATTGGAACATTTCTCCATGTTATTCTTGGAGTGCTTCAGTTCCAAATTCCGCTCAGTAGTTACTTAACTATCTTTGCCTTTATATCTTCTCAGCCCAAAGATGTGACAGTTGAAATATTCTAACAGATCTTCCCTACAGATGTTAATTGATTTTCCAACTATTACCAAGCAGTTATTGCTCAGCCTTTTTGTAGGTTATACACAGAACAACTTGGGTAAGACAGCTTTTCTCATTTAGTGATCACAAGCAGGTTTTGCCATCTGCTAGAATAAATACTGAAGAACATCACCTGACGTTTAGATAGAGCTTTCATGCTTCCTAAATGGCATTTAATTACAACAGGAATCCTTATGAAAGGCAAAGGAATTCTATTTACAGGTAGTATGAAGAAAGCTTCTGTATAGACAAAGTAATAATCAGTGTATAATAAGAAAGCTAAGAGAAACTGCACTATAAAAGCCTTGGCCTAAACTGGACAACCAGTTTAATAATTGCTCTATGGAATTTACTAAAGATTTTACTATTGTGTTTTGCATTAACATTATTTAGATACCAAAGCAATGGGCGTTTATATGAAAGCTTAAGTTTTATACAGCTATAAATACTTTTTTAGGCAAAATACATTAGGGAAAGCTTGATGAGAACAATAATATGTCTTACTAGATGAAAAAAGGAATAGTAACAGAACCTTTAACTAAGACAAGCTCCCTTTTATTCCTCAGCTAAAAGTTTGTTTTCCTTCTTAGTCTCTCAAGCATCTTCCCACATGAGGAAAAATGCAGGAGAGTATAAACAGAAAACATGCAGATCTAAAAGTTGATACTATTCACTCTATTTCAAAGCAAAATATATGGGCATTAAGAAGACGAGCTAAGTGAAAGGACTTATAAAACTTACAGCTGAGAGGCTTAAACTTCCTTTGAACACAATGTATTTTGGATCTGCTTGACCTTTCACGTAAACTAACACCCTTGCCACTGTTCATATTCTGTATCGTTCTCATCAGGACGTATCTTTTGTTATTCTTAAGCCCCTCTCATGCAAAGACAGGTTTGGTTTCAGAGGATAGAGATGACAATGTCCACTTCAAGCTGTACATTTTGAGTATTTTTTAAGGCCTAGAGTCCCTATCCAAAGAACACACAATCCCACAAATAAGGATACATTAAAACTGTATTGGAGTATGTTTATAAATGTACATATACAGAAACATGACTCCTTGATGTTTAATTATATATCTACTGTTTCAGATGGACTATTCAGCCTCTCAAGTTAGCTCCAGTACATGGTACGCTAAATTAAATTTGTTGAGCATGTGATCTGTATTATGAGCAAAATCCTCAAAATTATATTGATGTGTTTTAAGAGATCTCACCTCCAAAACGTTCAGCAAAGAAAAACTTACTCTTTCATCCACAGTCTAACAAAAATAGTAACACCAACAATATAACTGTCTACTCACAACATACAATAGTTAGAAAACTGCCTACAATGGCTGAAAGTATGACTCCTGTCTTAAGCACATAGGACTCTAAGAAGCAAGTCAGATAGTTATTTAATTATTTCACTCTGTATTTACAGTCAGATGCAAATATTTTTCAAAATGTTTGGGAATGAGGATAGCTTAAATAGAATATACTTCTAGTGGAAATAACACTTGCTCCATTTAGACTTCAGGCAGTGCTGATGGCAGAACAAGATTGGAATGTGCAGATAATTATCTTTGAGGCTAGTCAACAGCTAGAAGTCCCTCATAATATCACCTTTAAGATCAAGCCAAGACATTCCAGTCTGAATCAAGGTTTATTTATTAAAGGATTTAGCACTTTTAGATCCAATATTGCCTGAAAGACCACCAATTTCCATTCCCAAATATCTAATTTCTCCAGTTTCTTGGTGCATATATAAGACCTTCAAAATCACTTCAGCAAGTGAATGCATATGCATATAAATGACATCTAAATTTCTTCCCCCTCTCTAAGATGAATTCCACAGGAAACGCCTCTACAAAGTAAAATCTCCACAGAGACTGTAGATTTCAATAATTCTCATTCATTTAGGCAACACAACTTAGGCAACTCCAGGCATTTTTTATTGAAAGGTGGATTTTTCTTGATCTTGATTGGTATAAGGGATATTGAGAAGAATAGTGTTTCAAAGCTAGTAAAAAAATAAAATTAAATAACATAAAATGAAATAAAATAAAATGCAATAAAATTAAATTAAATCAAATCATTGGCATACGAAATCATCATTTCTGTCCATTTTCTGTGGGCTAACAAAGAAAAAAAAGACACAAAAATTAGACAACAGTGGTAAGCAAATGCCTATAAGATGTGCATTGAGTATTTTCTTATCTGGGAAGAGAGACAGGCACTTAAAATTTATGGGTTTAGGGTTTTTTCCTTTTAAGAAACAATTAGTAATTACTCAAAATTAGAGCTCAGCAATTCTCTTGTTACAAGTTGGCTTTTTCAGTCTGGTGTCTTTTTTGTGCTGATACCACTTATCAAAAAATCTACTTTTCATGACAAGGTCAAAAGTAATAATCTTATAATTATAAAACTATATCTGTTGAGTAAATTCATGTGATAGTGTAATATTAAAGAGGCTTTCCATAAATGAACAAAAAAGAAATATAGCCTTCCTACATATAATGGACTTGGTCAACACAAAGCCTAAATACTCACAGTATGATCCTGGTTATCTAAACTTCCCTGCTGTACATGTCTTCCTGTCTGACAGCGACTCCCTCATGATACAAACTCTGAGTCACCCAGACAAATTTAGTGTCATACAAGTTGTCTGAATAACTGGAATCCTACTATATCTCAGATTAAACTATATTCACAATGCAATATATCTCATGGTGCTTATGTAATGTTATACAACAGTCCATCTCAAGAGGTGGGAAAATTGGCCATTACAAAAGCATAACCCTCATTGCTATAAATGCACAGTAACATATGATAATAAAAATAACAGCAACTATTAACTTACTATTAATTTAACTATAACAGCAACTTAACTTTGTAACACTACAAAAGCGGCAAGCATTTCATATTCATAAAACCCAAAATACTGGCAAAGAATATTTTAAAAGTTTTAAAGAAAAGAGAAAAGAAAACCATCTACTTTTCCGACGTAGTATCTGTTTCGCCTTTACTTTAGTTAAATAGAGCTAGTACTTAAGCTGCCAAAAAGAGGCCCAGAAGATTTCCCAAACCAAAGAACATAAGTTTCCTGGACATAGGAAAGAAGATTCAAGCTCCTTATCTTAAAGGACAGCAACCTTCCTCCCTGCCCCCTGCCTTCTCCAAATAGGGTTTCAAAGGGAAAAAAGAAAAGCCAATTATAGCCTCTGTCAGGAGGATACATTCTCCTCCCACGTACCACCCTTAGCTTCAGTATAGTTAATACAGATAGCAAGCCACTATTATTTTTACTCAGAATAGCATTTATAAAATAAAACCATTTTAATATTCCCAGCATAGGCTTATGGTTAAAAGCCCACATGATCCCATATACACTGTAATCTCTAAAATGAGAGTCTTGAAAAAACAAAGAACTGAACTAAAGCTAAGAGTACTGCTGTCTTTACCAGAGACGTCAACTAAGAAATAAACACAACTGTTCATAAGAAAGATATTAGGAGCAATAAATTTTCTAGTGATGAGTGTTTTTAGGTGTACAATTTATGTGTGCAAACACTCACTGGTGGTATGACCAGAAACACAGATATCATGGAATGAAAAAGAGGAAAAATAGGGGAAAGTAAAAGATGTGGATGTATGGTCTACTAGGCTGATAAATAAAACTAGTGAACTTATATGAAAGACTAATTGTGACATATTTTCACAAAAGCAAAAACAAAAACAAATGCTGTTGACTCAAGAATGAACGTTGGCAGGAAGCTGCCGTTAGGTCTTCTATAGTTTACACCATATTTTTTACTTCCAGACACTGCCAGTGGGAGGTTTTATAGGATAATGATATACTGAGAAACTTATGACAAGCATGTCCAAACAAAGTAAAACATATTTTTCACAAAACAGTAAACTCTGATAGCTTTAAATCCATGGAGCCAGAGGTAGCCTGAAGACTAATTATAGCAGAATTGTGAACTTGCAAAACCTGTTTAAGGTATTAAAGTATTCTTGACTTTTTTCCAGAAAATATTGCTATAGCAGGAAGTTCCTTCTAAAAAACAGAGTTGAAATAGGAAAGGCATTATTCATACAAAAATGCTGAAGAGTAGTAAGTTTAACAGCTTGATGACAGCAAAAATAGGCAAATTTCTTAACTGGCATCAATTTAAAAAAATATATCTGGCATAGTAAACAGAATTTTAAAGAACTGAGTAGGTGCAAAACTTGATCAGCTTTTTACTCCTAGGAGCTGTGTTTTCTAAGTCATACTTAGAGGTTGTTAGCAAAATAGCACATGAGGGTGAAGCTAAGCATGAGTATATTTAAATCTGTTGGGTAAATGAAGATCTTGACAGTCACCCATGCAGCCATTTCTGTAACTTCCATTGTACAACCACAACTAATTCCTGAAGTACCAAAACCCTCTAAGAATACATAAAATCCATTTCATATATTAAAACAAGTTTAGCTGAGCCTGTATAGAACAAAAACATTGCTGAAGAACCACCAAAAATATGTTTAAAATACTGTGAAAGATAAGATTTGAAATTATTGGCAACAGAAATTTTTATAATCCTTTTCTTCCTGTTACAACACACTCGTTACCCAAGAAAAAAATTTCATCTGAATTAGACAAAAAGGCTAAATCAACATCTTATGATTCTTATGACATTTTCCAGATAGAGAAGATGAAGCATACAGCATTTTCCTGCATATAGAGTTTAGTCCCAAATCTATGCCATAGACTATTAACCACCACCTGAGCATTGGCATGTGACAAGAAGTGCTGAGTTTGCACATTACGATGATTTTCCTCCTTTCCTCCTAACATAAGGAATTAATAATTTTTTAATACTAATAATCCTTAAGAGGGGATTAAATAGGGCACAGTAACCCGTATGTGGCTTTCCCAATAGAGAGATGCAATTGAACTCTCAGCAGTGTCTTGGGAGGGCAAAGATAATCTCCTAGCATCTTTACATGGCACATCTTCTCACAAGTAGGAATTTGATTGATTGTTCATCTTCCATGATCCCAGCTAAGGAAATAATGAACAGGCTCAGTCTTACCTAGGTACAAAGATTCACTCTCTCTTCCACTTTGTGCATATTTGCTCTCAGAAATAAAAAGGCAAGCAAGCAGCTAGCATATGGGACAGACTAATAATCTAAATATGACAGCTGTAAGAGTACCAGTATCAGAAACCGAGCAATTTAACTATATTTTTCAGGTACTCCTTTCACACATAGTCCTAACTGTACTGGTGCCATGACACTTGCATTCCATGTGTATCATTCAAAGTTTAGTCTGTAAATTCTCTAAAGTCATTTTTCTATTGTTACTGAAGTACTTCTTTAAATACATATTGACTAATCTATGGTTTCATACATCAAGTAGACTATTTTTTATATACAGACTTAAATCTGGCTTTAAAAACTGTACGATGAATTGTAAAAACAGTTTAAAGTTATGATTGGCTGATAAAGTGAAACTCTACTCCATTTCACTTGGATTAGTGTGCAGCTGCAAGATATAAATTCTGTGTGAGAAACAGTACATTTTTTAATGCTCTTTGAATTATCATGTTTTTGCAAAATGAAAGACAACTGGTTTCATATGCAGGTAAGAAATATTGGCATAAGGAATGTTATTTGATTTTAACTGAGTCATATTGCCAGAATGCATGAAACAGCTGCATGAGCCGAGTATCTGCCTGAGGCTACAACTATATTTCCCTCATCCTTTACCACCTGTCTGTGCTAAAGTTACTGGATGCTGGTAGATATCAAACCTCACCGGGATCTTTAACTATCATAATTACAAAATGCATTCTCAACTATCCAATTGATTTTAACAGCCAAGAATTTTGTACTAGACAAGACAGCATTATCTCTTTAATTTATAAACTTTTAAAATAATGTCATAAATAAACTCACATACAAACAAAATGACTAAAGCTGTGCTGAAGGAGTGAGGCTTATCTCTACTAAGCTTACTCTCTTTGACACATCCGAAAATTATTAAATGATTGTGCCAAGACCATAAAAAGGCTGATGCTCTTATATATCACTCCGTACCTAAAGGATCAGTATAAACTGACCAAATAGCTAGAACAATTAGCACTAAGGGAATATATCACTTTTAGTGGGGAAGAGCAGGGGGAAACAGGTAACAGAACACTAGGATGCTTTAATATTAGCTAGATATAGTGAATTTTGTCCTAGGAATAAAAATGGTTGACCTCAGTGCTGTTGAAAACAAAAGTGGTTTTGAGAACTCTTGAGGAACAATTGTTATACCAAAAAACTAGGGAATGACAAATATAATTTAGATCTTAACAGAAAAAAAAGGAAGATTGGACAATTATAGATAAGTCAGTTTTGATTCTGGAGACAAACTGGAAAACATAGTCTGCTTCAGACTATTTGTAAACACCTACAAGAATCAACAGACTTCCCAAGAAGTGATGTCAAATCAACCAAATTTTTTCATGACAGAATACTTGGCTTTGTTGAAGGACAGAGCAATCATATTTGGTATCAAATCTCAAGATATTCACACAAGCAAGCTAAGGTAAGACGTGATTGCAGTGGAACATACTATAGATGCCAAAGTAGTTGGGAAACTGTAGTGAGCCACCAACAATTCACTGTTAAACTAGGAGTGTGTTTAAAAAAATAGGATTTTGCAGGGCCATATGATATTCAATTATTTTATTAATAACTCCAAATACTAAGTCTAAAAATTTACAGATGGCATTAGTATAAAAAATAAAAAAATGGCTTTAAGATATCTTGCCAAACCTGAGATCTGAACTGGAAAAAAATTATAATATGTAACAGGAAGAAAAGCAAGGCCTCAAACTTCAGCAGAATTAATTAAGTTCACAAATCCAGGAAAAGAAATAATTAAGAAATTGTCTTTTTCTACTACAGAAAAGGATCAAGACACTAAGGTGACAAGTCAACAGTGTCATGTTGTTGCAAAAAACACAGTATGGAAAGATGTATATGTACTAATAATCCTTCTGTTTTCTTTGGCACTGGCAATATCTCAGCAGAAGAACTGGATCCAATTTTATCCACTCAAAGATGTGAATAAACTGGAGAGACTACAAAGAAGAGCAACAAAGACACTAAGAAAACTAGAAAACATAACCTTTATGGTATGATTGAAAGAATTAACTTCAAGAAGAGAAGCTAAGGAACATGACATGCATTTTCACATGCAGTCTATTCACAAAGAAGGAGGAAAAAAAAAAAATCAGTTAACTATGTCCAATATGGATAAGACAAGAAATAACTGCCTGAAGTTACAGAAGAGACTAAGTTAAGATATTAGAGAAATCTTTTAATACCTCTGAACAGCAAATCATGAACAAGGTTATTACAAAGGTCACTAAGATCAAGCTAGGCAAACTTCTCTCAGAAATAACAGTGGTATAATTGATACTCAGTACTATGGATGCACAAGAAGATACTTCCACATCCCTTCCAGCCCTGTTTATATATGATATTTTAATTTAAAATACATGTAAAACCTGTTTATCTTATTTCTAGCATAAAATGCACAAAATCACTAGACAAGAGATTCCAGGTCTGCCAAAAAACATTTGAAAAGAACCTACTCTCCCAGTTAAGACAACTATCTGTAATGAGAAAAGGCAGACTTTCAAGGAGGACTTTTCAGCTTGGAAAATGTACTATTGAAAAAGAAGGAAGAGACCGTAAATGCTACAGAGAAGGTGAATTGGGAACTATTGTTTGCTATTTCTCACAGCTCATAGAACTAACTAAGGACGTTACTAGGCAACAAGCTTAAAAACCACATAAAGGGAAAAACTCTTAACATGGCATTTCAAGTTGCAGAGCTCAATGATGTGAGGTAATTCTCAGTTGCAAGATTAGAGCCAAAGAGTTTTAAACACTTTATTGATTATAAGTTCTATGGCTTCTAAACATGACAATGTATCTATATGCAATTCCTAGCTTGAAAGGTTCATAAAGCCACCAACTGGTAAAACTTGAGACAGCATGAGGAAAAAACACTCTGCCTATTATTTTTTCATGCCCTAATTCCTGTATTATTCTACTTTATGTTTTTTTTCTGCTGACCAGGACCAAAAAAATCAAGTAGATGTATGTCTTATGTAATCCAGTGTGTCAGTTGCAAAAATTAACACATTTTAGTTGCTTGAAAGAAGGAAAGGAATGACGTCAAGGCTGATGCCTCCTTTTTTGAAAATACAGCCACCACCTATTCATTCTCAATTCATCAAGAAGGCATTATAATTATAATAATACACACAGAGGGTAGCTGTGATGCAGAATTACAGAACTAGTTCCCAAGCTGCAGGCACCAACCACAAAAACTGCAGACATGTTAATTAAAACTACTGCTGTGCATGGCTCGCAGCCTAATATTCATTCTGGGAAAATATCTAAAACCCACTCAGTTGTGTCACACAGGCTACATTAATTCAGCATCAGAGCATTAGTAATGTAATGTATAACCTTACAGGGAATCTGATGTTTGGTTTGTTTGTTTGTTTTTAAAAAGGGTGAAAAGTACTTAGAGAAATGCATGAAGAAAATTCTCAGTCATTCTTTTGCAGAGTGAAAAAAAATCACTCTTGGCAAGACCACTACAGCCAAGGATTCCAAAATCAATAAAGAAATGTAAGTAAAATTCATCTGTTTCGACTTAAAATCAATAAAGTCTATCAAAGAGTTAATGATAGTAACTAGAATTAAAGTACTAAAAGTACTTCTGTTTCATGAAAATAAAATAAATATTTAGGAAAGGACAGAGTCCATTATAAATTGAAAAGGACTCACAAGTATTACGGAGAGTAAAACACTTCCTAAACACCAATAGGCACGACAGGAGTCACAAGCTTGTGATCTCCCCACTAAGCCAAAGAAGAATGACGCATCTCCTGCCCTTCAGGTAAACTTTACTACTTAGTGGCCAACCTTGTCTATAAATTAAGTTGTTTATAGAAATGTATATTAGTTGCTTAAATACAGCTGTGAGTAGATAGATAAGAACTGACAGATACTCTTGGTCCTCTGGTATACAGTAATGTGGATAGAAGTGCCCTACTGTAAATCACTACATGTTACACTCATGTATGCACATTTTTCCTTGACAACACTGGAATTTAAAATTTATATATACCCTATCGCTACATACATAATTACTGAAGTGTAATGATCATATGAAAATCTCAGGAAACCATTTGTCTCCAAAGACACTGCACCTCAGTTGAAATGGCTCATGAAACAAAGTCATTTGAGCTGCCATTTTAGATTCTTTCCTTGAAAAGTAAAACACCAGCTGGCTGGATTACGGGCCTTGATGTCTAGAGCTTATTCTGGGCTTTTACAAGCAATCAGTGACTTACATCATGAAGCCGTTTTCATGTTCAGGATATGCTGTTGTAGCATGGGGGTGGGGAGGAAACAGAAAATCATGCAAATTATTCTCCAGGTAGAAAGTTTAAGGGTTTTGTTCAGATTTAAAAGTTTTTTTAAAAAAATACTATAAAAAAAATGTCTTTCACAGACTCTTAGAAAGATCCAAGCATGGTATTTTTAGCTTTTTCCTGCCGTCCCTGATATTCTAAAACATTCTTGTACACATTTCCTTACTGTTTTAGAAAGTACAGAACTGGTGGTACGCAAAAGAATGTAAACCAAGAGGTCTCAAACTTATTCTATTAATCTTCTACTACCTGAGTAATTGACTCTAAGTAACAGTGCAGCAGTGAAAGCACATCCTCCTTACTTAAGTATTACTCAAGCATTGAGCAACTCTAGAAGTCCCTAGACATGGCAGTACCACGTGCATCCATTTTACTTTTGTAGCCCAAGAGCATCACTCACTGTGCATTCCAGTTCCTTTTAACATTTTCAGCTTTTGCCTGAATTTCATTGCCTTCAACCACTATCAATTTTATGGCCCTGCAGAAAGAAATGGTTCGTCTTTTCAGGCTTGAGGTCATTCTGGAACCACTGTTCCCATAAATATAATTTAAAAATATTAATTCTACCTTTCTTTAAGACTATGAAAAAATTCTAAATAATTCCACCAGTGCAGATTCCACCCAAGTATTGTATTAAGCCTACCATTCCTTCTAGATTTGTCAGTCAACTTCTGTTGATTTGTCACCAGATCATTTTTCATGTAAGCATGTTCTCTAGATATTAAAAGATATTAATTTATTTTTATTAATATAATTTATTATTTCTGTTCTGCATGAAGGGCCAACAAAATCAGTGAGATGCCCTTTCATTTTAATGGGATTACTTTAATGGGATCAGACTTAACTCAGTTAAAGTTGAAGTCCAAATTCATGCTTGCTAAGAGCAGGAGATTCTTAGTTCTTCAGTTACACAAGTTTCTTTGTTTGAGTTAGGGTTTTCTACTGTCTTTAAACAGATACTTGTCAAGACTTATACCTGCTTATCTTTTTTAACCTAAGCCACATTTTGGCTGTATGTGAAATGAGTTTCCAGACTGTGACTCTTGAGCCACTTGTCTAGTGGATAGGTCAAATAAAGTTCCCGTGATAGGGTTTCATTACACAACTGATAACAGTGCTTTGCAGTAGGGATACAGCTGGGTAATCTGAATCCCTGGCTGGGAAGGAAAAGAACCAGCTAAAATTATGAGACTGATTTATGTGCCAGCTCCATGGCTAAAGCAGATTCACCCATAGACTCCCCAGAGATAGAGTTATTTCCTTTTTGATAAACAATCCTAAAAGACCATCTTCTAACTCTATACTTTCAATTTTCCAAGGTGTAAGTCTTATGGCTCCTATCCATAAAACTTCTGGTCCACAGGTTGTAAGGTTAAAGAATCCCATCAGCTCTGGTACGCAGTCTCACCCATCCTATAGACAAATCTGTGTCTCTATCTCCTTTCTAACATAACACTGTACCTTTAACTAAGAAGTACAGTGAGAGAAAGGAGAGCTTGCAGCCAACGTGCTTCCTTCACATATCAACCGATGAGATCACTTCATGATGTATCAAGTGGAAATCTCAATTCCTGATGTCATTCTTGATTCTTCTACTCAATTGCTAAATTTCAGAATTAAGCCTGCTATCAAAACCTACTGATTTCTATTGGTGCCCTAACTAGTGCTTTCAGAAACAAATAGACATTTTCATTGTTTACAGAAGGTATTTCTGTAAGATAAAAAAATAATTAATTTTAAAAGCACATATGTCGGTAGCCTGACCTTTCAGATAAACCCCATGCACCTCTAGAAGTCAATATCTCTTCAGAAACTCTTATCCTAGTTCCCCAAGATGACAATTGTCTGACTCTTCTTTCCTCTACTCAGTTTTCATTGAGTCCCCTCACTGATGAAATGTCTATTTACTGGGCCAAACTGTCAGAAGTGTTAGTATAAGAGTGTAGAAGCCTTTCACATGGTTATGAATCTACATAAAGAGTTCACATGTAGAACCTTCTCTCTGTTGCCTGCCCCTGAAGAAGATGCTGAGAAGGACATAAAACAAGGGTGGAATATACTTTTTCCACATATTCTTCAGTATCAGTGCGACATGTCTAGAAGAAAAACCTGTAGCATCTTCGTGGAAAGAAACAGCTATACATTCCACGTGTAAGAAGCATTACCCAGCTGTATTGTTACTGCTTACAAATTCCACACAGATCTTCTTGGGTTAAAAAACTAATCTTCACTTAGAAAATCTATCAGAGGGATATCAAAGGAAATATACTTCCAACTTCTTTATTCTTGCAGCAGAAATCCTCTGGGATCTGCCTCAACCCCCCCAAAAAAAAGGTGGGCAGTGGGGCAAAGTCTACACTACCTACAGAAAGAGTTCAAGCACAGAGATGCATGTAGCATGGAAGAGCTTGGCTCCCTAATCTGTTTCATGTATTGATTTACCAAGGGAAGGAGACACAATAATAGAGCTGCATTCCAATGCAACTCAGGATATACAGTCCTTGCTTTCAAAACAAGCAGCAAAAGTGAAATTAGGTTGATTATGCAGCATTCAGAGTAAAAAAAAAAAAAAAAAAAAAAAATCTTTTTGTTCCCCCTCCCCGCAATTCCTGACTTAAATTTCTCAAGGTGTTTTGTTTTCTAGTTCCTATGGGCTCCTATTGCGATGGTTTACTGTGGTCACTGCTTTTCTACTTTCTTTTTAACTAATTTCAGTTTCAGGGCAAAATTAGAAGAATTTTGTCATGTGAAAGTCAGTGAAGAGGAGAATACTAAATTTGCAATTTTTAGGTAAACACTTGACAGTTCAGCTGAAGATACGAAGTTATTCAAGCCTAGCATATATAGTTGCGATACTGTCAGAACTGCAACTATTCTTTCCAGATACAATCTCCACAATACATACAACAAAACTCTGGAAAACTAAGTTTTCAAAAAAAAACCTTAAACTCAGCTCTTTAGAGCTGTAATATTTGCCTAAGGTTACATATGAAGTTTTCAGAACTCTATAATTCAAAAATTGGCCGAACTTCTGCAAACTTCACCCCCCACACACATTTTTGGGGTTGGCTTTTATTTTAAAAACCAGGAAAATTTTTAGGCCAAAGGAAAGCTTAAAGTGTGATCAGTTTTGTAACCTTATAAACGGGGCCACAAACATAACCTCTTAATAATGTGAGGAATAATATGTTTTTGATTTGACCTTACAATGTAGAAAAAATAATGGGAGAGGAATTTGATAGTCTTAACTTCACAAATCCCATATGGTATGTTTATCATTTACCATATGTACAGTGTCTGATGTGCATACAAAGACTATGGATTTTAGATGCTTTCTCAGACCAGCAGCTTGAACCTATCGTATCCCGCAGTTTCATGAGATACAAACGAGACGCAGAACATGCACCGTTTACTGTACAGGCACGGCTGGCTCCATGAAAAGTGGTATTTACATTACCAGAATTTAAGAGATACTTGTTAATAAGTGGTAGAAAGAAGCCAAACTACATCTCTTTATTAAACTGTTCAGTGCTTTGGATGTCTTAATTATGTCATTATATTCTGAAACACACAAGGAAGGCAAAGTATCAAATATTATCACTTCCACCAAAGAGAAAAAATAAAATATTTCCTAAATGGACATGAAGACACCTCATCATTTCAGATATCTGCAACCTTTTTGTTCAAATTCTGCTGTAATACAAAAATGAGAGACAAAATCTTCAAGTTCTCATTTTTCATCTTCTTATGCACAGAGAGTAAAAAGATTTTTACTGGTTATAGAGACTCCTAACCATTAAGATTCAGAAATAGAAAAGCAGCTCTGGAAAAAAGTGTAAAGAAACAAAGAAAGGGGAAAACCATTATGATAATTAGAGTTGTGTGAAACTTGGCTGGTATGGTATGTACGGTTCATCCAAACCTTTTCTTTGGCTTTGGTTCATATCCCAAATGTTGCTTTGACTTCTGGGCTTAAAGGAAGCCAAAAACTCCAAGTGAAATGTTGCCAAATCCAACATATTTTTGCAGGTTTAGGGTCAAAACCATGCAAGCCCACAGAGTTCCTCCTACCATCATAAATCTGTCTGAGTTTGCCAAAATGTTCTTTTCTGTTCTGCATAAACTTTTTCACTACACTCTTCCCTGTAACATTTAAGCTTTTTGCCATCAGTACTGCATTTAGTAACATGATTACATCGCTTCATTTCTTAATGGCTTTCTTACTCTACGACAGCATGACAGTTCTCTTTTTTCTTTTTCAAATTACTCTTATGGGTTTTATTTTTAAATACTATCCAGTCTCCTAAGAGTTTGTAGGGAGGCACAATCAAACAAGCCTCGGTCTTGGAGTGGATGATGCTGAATTTCATTAAACCATTCACTCTCTTTTCAAGGCCTTTTAAAAACAAACCGAACAGATTTTTACAGGTCTTCTGAAAAAGATCATGACTTGTGAACTCATACAGAATGATTTAATTTTAGAAAAGGCACTTTGCCTATTCAACAACATACTGTGTTTAGCCACGTGCCCACTAATTCTACCACTTTTTAAATCAATTTCTCTTGATTTGTCCAATACAGAAGTCATATGTAGAGGGAGTTTTCCTAACTTACCTGGAACCCTTTTTAGAAACAGTTATCACATTAGTCACCTTCTGATCCTCTGGTAAAAAGGAAATTTTAAGTTATGCACTGGACTTATAGATTCACATATTTCACCACTAATTTCCAAGAGGTTTAGAATGGTAACTACTTGTTTCTGACAGCGACTGGCCTGACCACAACCTCACCTTGCTTTGAGCAACAGGTTGAACTTGATAGTCCCTTTGAGGTCCCTTTCAACCTGAATTATCCTCTGATTCAATGATCCTACGATGACAGCATTGTTAATTTTGGTAACAGTTGTTTAACATCTTCTACTATAGCCTCACTCTAAATAAATCTTCCAATACTTTGCCCATCAAAAAGAGTTCCAGAAGCAGAAACTACCCAAGATTTCTCTTCTGTGAACACAGGAGAAAGAAATTTCTTTCATTTTTTTTTGACATCATGACCTTATTTTCTGAAAGCACTCTTTATAGGTCTTGATTATCTTTGGCTCTATAGGTTCTCTGGCAGGCTTCTGCTTTTTGACACACTGGAAAATTACCAGTTTGAATGCATTTCATGACTTACTCCTTATTGTGCTTCATGCATTTCATAGTCTGCCTATTTGTGCTCTTTACATTTTACTTGCCAGGTTTTATGATTCTATTTTTCTCAACTGGACAAATTTCAGTTTTTTTGAAAGATGTTTTTCTGCTTTTGATAGCTTCCTTTATCCTGCTGTTTAACTATGCTGGTTTCCGTTTGGTCTTCCTAAAGTAGTTTTTGATAGGCGGTATCCATTTCCTCTGAGCCAATATAATTTTCTTTAAATAGCCTTCATGATGCCTGTAAAGCTTTTACTCCTTTTCCTGTCCTATTTAATCAACTTCCTTATTTTTGTGCAGTTTCCATTTTTTTAAAACCAATACAATATATTTCTCGGTTCCTATAGTTCCAGCATGCATACTGAGTCCAGGTAAAATGTCAGCTGCTACAGCATCACTCTCAGTCCCCAGTTTTTAAACCAGGTTTCAATTTCATTTTATTTAATCAGCATAGGCTAACATTCAGCTTCTTTATTTGTTTGAAAATACTAAACAACTACAGAGAGTACTGTATCAGCAGTTAATATCAGAGTTAGTCACCACAGCTGCACCGCATTTGACAACATAAGCCACATTTTGCTTGCTTTCCAGCTTTACCTCATGAATTATGAAACTTCATTTACACCAAGGAAAAAAAAAAAAGAGAACTTGAAAAGTTCTTTGAAGGGGGCATCTTGTCAAGGATATTGAAGTAGTTTAGGAGGAATAAGAATTGTTGATATCTATAGATGCACCAAAACAAAATTCCCTAGGTATTCAATGCCGGTAATCAAGACATAAAGACATGGTATTGCAAATGCACATAAAGCCATTTAGATCATTTAAAAGGTAAGAACAATAAAGACAAGGCTTTGTACAAATGTTAATCAAGTTTCTCACAAAACTACATGGCTGAGAAATTGCCTGTCTCCTCAAGGACCTCTCAGTCAGTGTGCGGTGGGAGGGGGCCCTTCTCATGGCATCATCAGACACCAACTCCCCCCACCAGCCAAAGGCCCACGAGCCATGTCCCTGCCATGATGCTTACCAAGCTCCAAGTGCCACCTTCCTGTCCCCTGAAACAGCTCACTGACAGCCCATGGCGAATAGGTCACTTCACAGCCAGTCCTCAGAGCCCAGACCTCAGGGAGGCAGGAGTATGGGGAAAGGTGGAGGGGAGAGGCTGCTCTCAGGGACCTGAGGGCACCAACAGGCTTTAATGGTCCTGAGTGGCATCACCTGGTGCCTTCCCAACCCCCTGCCTATAGGCTCTGGATCTGACTCTTACCTCAGCCCTGTGCCCAATCCTGCCTCCTGGATCACCCCTGGCTCCAGCTGCAGCTTGTTCATTAACATGATCAGCATTAGCATCAAAATGTTTACACACAGTCCCTGCTTCCCTTATGAGCAGAAGAGTGCTACTGCAGCATAAGTCTGCACTGGGAAATTGCAGAAATAAATATTCTTTAAATGTACTTTATGATATCCTGGCTTTTCAAAGTACCACAGCAAAGTGAGCAGGGAAAATCACTACTTGTGGGATCATCCAGGACAACAATTATATGAAACTGTCTCTTCTGGCTTTTAAGGAACATTTTCAGGATTTGAGATTAATTATTTCACCTGTCTAGTAGATAATTCAATATGTGTTTTAATTTAATAGGTGCTTTATACACATTTTAATTAGGTAAGGAAAGAACGTAATTTGAAGTTGAAAATTGGAATAAAGCACCTGAGAGAGCAATACACATTAGTTTATGTCAGGCAGCTAAGTATAGTTAATAATTCATATCCTCCCACAATGGACTTCATCCAGATATCCCTTGAACACATCCACAGCAAAGTTTTCTAGGTAGGAAGCTATTATTTCTAGTATTCTTTTGACAAGCTTATTTCTAATTTAGAGAAAAGATACAGAAGAGAGGGAGTTTAAGATATCAGTTATCCTGCTTATAACACTAATTATTTTAGTATTAATTAGTTTCAAAAGAAAAAGGTGAACAAAGCTATCATGCATAAAGAATTGAGGCCTATGCTGAAGGCATGAGAACCAAACAGCAGCCACCTAGCAGTCTTTTCTAATGTCTGTATTAAGAGAAGTAATGATATTTGCTAGGACTTGGCAGCCAAATGTTCTTATAAAAGAACACCCACACAGAAAAGCCAATCTTGACAAACCTTCCAGCCGAGTGCGGAAGGACTTCCACACAAATTACAACTCTGATCAACAGACCAGATGTAAATGATGAATGACAATGGACTGTTTCCATTTGTACTAGAGATCTGCTTTCTCAATGACCTTTTAAGTTTATTTTTTGTCTGTACAGGGGTTTTTTAATTATTTTTCTCTTCATGTGAGAAATCTTTGTCTGACAGGGCAGTGGAAAAATTCCCATTAACTTTAATAGAGCCAGAAATACACCCCATACGCAGGAAAAAGCACAATTATTTCTTCAAAATGAAGGGACTACAGAACTCATGTGACACACTTGTTGTAACGGCCTTTGAAGTTTAAAAAAAAAGGAGGGGGGGGGACATCCCATACACCTGGCTTTTATCTTTGTCATAGCTTCTAGATGGATAAATTATGGTAGTTCTCAATACGACAAAGGTATGTGACAGCTAAAGAGTAGGTGTAAAATGCTTCTTTCATTATGCCAATATACAACTGTGAAAAGAAACATGACTTGCTGATACCAAGTAATATTGCTTAATAAAATTCCACCCCACCAAAGAACAAATGCATTTGTAAAAGCATTTCTAATTCACATCACTAAAATATCCACAGAAATACAAATAATTAAAAATTTATTTTGTAGAAAACAAAATGAAAAAATGCCGCATTCTATGCATAGTTTTGGTGTGTAAGATTGAAAGTTAACATTTTTATAGTTCATCTACATCCAACTAATATTTTAAATTAAGTTCATTTATCCCTATTGACAATTATGAAAGGTGTCATGGAAAAAAACCTCAAATTTATTTAGTGAAAACATTGGGACTTCAACAAAAATATCCATAACCTATCCAGCTTTCTCTAATGTATTTCTATGCAAGGAGTCTTTTCTCAGACGCAGAAAGCTGAACAGACTGTTTCCCAAAGATAAAAAAGAAATGGAAAAATGCAAACAGAAGTAGAGGATCAAAGAAATGCTTGTTAAGGCAGTAAGGACCCTAGCTGTAACTTAAAAGAACAGATAAACATCAGCCTTCTACAAAATTTAATGTACTATGCTCCAGTGTTGTTTGTTGTTGATTTATCTGATTATCTTGATAATCCAGGTTAAAAAAAAAGAAGAAAAGAAAAAGCTGAATCCATTGTAAAAGAAATCTAAACCGCAGATGGCAGTACGTTTTTCTTTTTCTTCATATGCTGCCATTATTGATCATCCACAGAGAAGTGAGAGACTAGTAAAACTGCCTAGTTGTGGCAAAATAGTTAATGTGGTATGTAGTCATCCTCGTCTTTCACATGCGAATCTTCCAATCGCTCACCAGATCAAAAACTGTATCAAACTGCACTAAGTACCTCAATCAGTAGCAATTCATTAGCAAACATTTTTAGTACCATGAGTAACACACCACTTCAAAATCATACCAGTAAACAGTTCAGACCAACAAATGGAGTACTGGATAGACAAAGTCTATGCTCCTTAATACTGTCAGCCATCTGAACACCTTGTAAAATTTATTCCTTATACCTCACTTTCTTTCAGTACATTCGTTACACCTCTATTCCATAAAATATGTTGAGATCTATTAAGAAAGCATGTTATGTCAAATGTGTGGTTTCTTAACAGAACACTAGAAGTTTTACCTTTACCTTTAGTCACAAATGAGTATTTTCTGGCAGCATTTGTGTACTGTTCTAACTCGCATGTATTGCAAATCAGCTAGAAACCAGAAAAATTAACAATTTACTCTCATACTTCCATGGTTAAGATGACAATATCTGAATATGACTTTGCTCTGAGTGACTACAAATTTCAGTATGTGCCAATACTTTATTTCTAATTGGATTTAATCTGATCACATTATATTTCTTTAAATGATGTTGTAGGGGACCATGTCAAAGGTCTTCACTTCTTTCTTTCCAGTCTGTAACACGAGGTAGTCTGTAAGTATTAGCGTATAAAGCTATTATAGAACACTTATAATGAGAGATAAGTGGTATAAATCTGGCTTATTAGCAACCAGCCAAAGTAATTCTACTCGGGTTTACCTCAAGCAGAACTTCTGTTACTGACAAGATGTAATAGTAACAGACTTGCATGCTATTCAAAATGATCTATGGAGAGTGACAAACAGCAGCAACAGCTAGCACTGGTTGCAAACAGGTAACTACAGTAAGACCAAATTATGAAACTGGCTAGAAATCTGAGCCTCCAGAAGAAGGTTTTTGAACACCTTTTTATATTGTCATCTAGCCCACCAAGCTTTCAACAAAAAATGTTATAGCCCATGGATAAGCTACGAATATAACAAAGTACATAGAGACACAGTTTGCACTGACTTTAGTGAATCAGTTGTATTTTTAGAACAGAATTACTTATATATAGGAAAACAGCTTTCATTTGTGAAAACCGAGAATAATAAAAAAGCATAGGTAACATTTTTAAGCAATTAAAATATTGAAGTATTAAAAATTATGCTAATACAAATTTCCATTATACTGCTTTTATATTACGGGGTTAAGCCTCCTATATTCATTTTATATTGAAGACAGCTACACAAATAGGGTCAGACATTTTATTGCAATTTCACTTTGCAGAATTTCAATCTAAATCATTGTTTTTGTCATTGATTATAATTTATGTAATATAGAGTGTTTAAATACAAGTTAGTAAAATATTAGATGAGCTATAAGTCAATGTAAAAGTTAAAAATGAACTATACATGGAATGCTATATTGGACAGTCATGTGCTGAAATACTAACATCTATTATAATGAGGTTATTGATGTAGAGTTGACATATGACTTGATTTGCAGATGCCCTACTGACTAACCTTTTGCAACTATATCTCAGTGTAAACCTGGGGTAATTATTGCTGGGTAGGGAGAGTTGGTTTAACTGAACTATTTCTTTTGATACATGTTGAATGTGATTGCCCCCTGGAGACTACAGGAGACCCACATGTGTGAGTTATTACATAAATATTGGAGGGGAGAAAAAAAGGTGTATCACGATAAATTTTTTCCTGTTTCCTATTGTTGCAGTTTTGTTTTTTCTAACAGGATCTTTTTTTTTCCAGTGCCTAGCCATATATGCCCTTTTCAACTGACAAAGCACTTACTAAAGCACATAGTAGAAATAACTTATTTAATCTAAACATAAAATACTTGCCAATAATTGTAGTTCACAAATTTCTAAATAATTATATTAGAATATAGAAATTTAACTTTGTTCACAAATCAAGAATACAGGTTTTATTCATGGCTACTGAAGTGAATTCACATTACTTAGACAACACTGAAAAACATTGTTTCTGACTTAACTGTAGAAACTGAGAAAGATGAGAAAAGTCAGTTTTCAGACCTTCTGATATGGGATGCTCTAGAGGGTCTTATAATAGGGCAAAGGTTGTATTAATAATTATATATAACATTCTATAACAGTGTGTACTTGCTTAAAAGTATTAATTGGGATAGTTCTAAGAATAAAATTCATGTTATTTTATACATACATATACTCATGTAATGTCATAGTCTAGACGAGAAAGGACATGACAACTATATACAATACCTGTACTGATAATGTTTTACCCGCTAAACTTTTTTTTATTATAGCTGGTTAGACCAACATAGCACAGAACACTGAGTCCCTTCTCTCAGCCCACCAATTATGACAAAGGAAACAAGATTTAAGAGACCGTGAGTCTAGTAGAAACTGATCTTCAAGTGAGATTTTCACAGATTGTCTGTAGGGACATTTTATAACAAGAGTAGTTTTGGCTTCTGGGGATTACACTGCACAATGAAAACAAATGTCAGAGTAAATCCCCAAAGAAAAAAAACCACTTCTGGTATTGATCCTCAGACCTACCAATCAACCTTCTTGCCCTCTGTAGACTCTCAAATACTTTTCTTCATCTGAAACCTTTTAGAAATATTTTCTTCAACATAATCTTAAACTACTGGCTGAAGTTCAACACACGTTTCAGCAACACATATGGAATTTATCCACATCTTATAGAACTTCCACAGGCCAAGGAAGGAAAATTCCTAAATGTCCATCCATACTTACAACCTGAATATATATTTATATTATGTCAGAAATCTGCAGATAAGTACACTAGTTGTGTCTTCGATAGTATTATGCGTGTTTAATTGATTAGTCTGATTTTTATAAGTACACACCTTTTTCCAAGATATTCACAAGAGAAAAAAATGTTCCCTGAACTGTGTGATATTTATAATAAGCTATATATTTTGCTGAAGGCTGGACATTTCTGAGGTTGTAGTTATTAGCTACACTCTATCTTGGCAAAATCCAGCTATGATAGAGAAGAGACAAATGCCAGAGGAAGTACCCATGAACATATCACTAATGCACACAATCGTGTAATCTACTGTACCAGGTTCTCCATTTGCTAGTATATAATTCTTGCTTTAAAGGGGTAAAATTATTTCATATGTATGTGGACACTAATTTTTTTACAAATTGAGCACTTTTCAGCTTAACCACTCAAATATGAAACTTTGCATTCCCCAAGGAACCTATATTTTGAAAACAGAAGCATACAAGAACATATTTTAGTTTTCAAGCAATAAATTGAAAAGAATTCTGTACATGTATTACAGAAAACTAGCATAAAATATTGACTTTTACATGTCTTCATAGATGGAGAACTTAGCCAAAAATTGCAAAAATTACTCACTTGCAATTGGAATCAACTCACTTGCTAAAAAGTATTTGCAACAGCTTGAACAAATGTATCCAGTCAAAAAAAAAATCACAATTTAGTGTGAAACTTAAGAAGTAAGCTTGCTGTTGAAAATATTTCTGCATCGGGTACGATATTAAATAGGGCATCTACAACACAAGACCATCACAGTCTTCTATCTTAAATACTAGGTGCATCATTAAGCTTCTGCTTTAACTGTAGAAAGGTTCTGGTAATTTTTTAACTCATTACAATCACAATCAAAATAGATTTCTATTCTGTATTTTCTACAAACAAGTCCATGGGAACTTTAAAGGGAGAATTTCATTCTAGCTCTAGCTTACGCCATCTTCTGAATTTGTCACTGAACTGTTTCCCAAACACTTATGATTCTTTGTTAACTTACATGAAGACTAAAAGACTTGTTGCAGCTGATGCTTACACAGATTTGCAAAATATCCAGCTTTTATTTCAAAATATTTGTATCTGATAGCAGAAATCTTAGCAAGAGGCAAGATCTTCACCAGCATTGCAGACCATATCTTAATCTTTCTCTTGCCCCTGTACATATTTCCAAAAGTCCATTTCCATCATATCTCACCTGTGTGTTCTGATTGCTCATAATACCGAGAAAGGAAAATCAAGAGCTGTCATCTATTTCCTCTTATCCTCTTCTCACAAATGAATGAGAGGTAGAAAGCAATGTGTTTTTCACGCATGCACATTACGAAAATCAGAGAGGAGTGGTGTAATAGGCAAAATCCCAACCTTATCTCCATCCTCCCCCACAAAATAACCACCCTTCTGAAGACAGAAACATAAAAATCTCCTAAATGCTTGGAATTACATAAATTATACCTATTCCAGAGAAATATAGGTCCACCTTCAGATGCATGCTTAAACTAGAATTCACTTTTAATACAGTAACTTGTGATTTTAATCTCTTAAAGGTTGAGTTTTCTCACTACATATGTATTTCAGCACTAATAAATACAAAGCCATGTGTTTATGCAATGAATTCTCTCCTGTCTTATGTCAGCTACGTACACTAATGCCTGTCTGCATAACAATCACAACTGTTTCCTCTGCCTCTGAACTGTGAACACTGCTCTGTTCATTTTTATTTGCAAGACTTCATCTCATTCCCTAGCTTCCTCTTCTTATTAATATTACTGTTTCAAAGTTTTTGAGACAATGCAGTAGGAAATATACTGCATTAAGAGAAAAATCATAATAAATTAATGTCAGGTATACCCCTTGTTTAGGCCATGCTTTTATTTTATTTTAAAAGACACAGACATAACATATAGTAACGTGCCATGTCTTCAGTATATTTTGTATTTCTGGAACTATTATGGAGAAGAAAATTATACACACAAAGTGAAAAATAAAGAAACCAATCCAAGTTTAAGGATTCGTGCTGACTAGCTGTGAAATGTCTTGGGAGCTATTTTTAGTGAGCAAGATATCACAGCAGTGAGCAAGATACCACATTCACATGGCAAGAATCAGACAGCAGATTCTATCAGACAGCAGATTCTATCAGACAGCAAATTTTTATCTCCTGAAAGGACTTTCTCCTGATTATGTTTTATTTATTACCTATGACTTAACTTCCAGTCAGTATGAAACTAGTGAAAAACTAGATTTCTTGCTTTGTCTCACTATGTCCAGTGATAAACCAAGGCTGACACGCTGGACTCTGTTTAAAAAGCAAGATATTCATACCTGGAAAATGTATGTGTGTACATAGTCTGTTCACAGTAATTCAGGCTTAGAGCACTGATCAAGCCACCTGTATATGATATATGAAATCCATAAGAAATACATATTGCCTTACTCAAAAACATTTTTTTTTAGTGAAATATCTCTTTTCAGCATGTGGATTCCCACCCAAAGAAAATCCAGCCTACCTAAAAGAAGATTGTGACAAATAACCCAAGCATTTAAAAAGCTAGGAGAGTCAAAAAACTTTCCCAGCAGTTAAACCAGAAGAAAAGGTAGAAACACAGAAGCTGTGTAGATCAGAGCAGAATAGGGAATCAAACTTTTCAACTTTGTTTTCATCCCTGCACCTCTCTTATGATATGCATGCGTTGGACAGTTTGCATAAAGTTTTCAGAGAAGTGTTTCTGACTAAATACAGATATGATTCCATAAGGTTCGATTCACTTATTAAATTGATAGTTTACATTTATTAAAAGTACAATCAGACATAAGCATACACTTAATTCACTTTGAGGCTATGTGATGAGACATATGGGAATATTACTACATGCACATCCTTATTTTTTACTCTGGAGAAAATAAAGGACTTTGTTGTTATTATTACAGCAAGTTTGAAAATCAGAATCGAAACCAAACTCACTCAATGTTCTCAATGTTATGCAAATATTTTCTTTCCCAATTCTATTGAGGTAATAAACATGTTCCATACAAGAATCAAGAAAAACTTATCTCAGGAAATAAACATGTCTCACATCTATAACACTTCAAGATCCTGCAAAGAGATTTGAGGAATTATGCACAACTTCATGACATAATGCCTGTATATTTCTTAGCTCAGCATTTCTCAAAATGGCTTATCTTTTTGAGACAGACAAAAAAGAGAGAAAAATGAAGGCAAGTTAGATACACCATTCTCAAAAAATTTCATGATAAAGTGTTCGAGGGCCAGATCTCCTGCTGTGATGCTTTACGTAATATATGACCATCACGTTTGGCAAGATTTGCACTGGTCTGCCCTTGATTTGTGGAAGGAAAAAGCAGAAAACCTCACAACTATTCTTCATTCCCAAGAATTAATCTGGTCTGGCTCCCTGATGTTTCCAATTTTACAATGATCCAAATAACTCCCAAAACCACACCTGAAGCATCACTCACAATTCTAGCTGAGGGAGACCAACGTGAATTCCCTCCCCAGCCATCCCAGAGCACTCTCGATCACAGCAGCGGCCCTGCAGTGCTGTGAGATGGGGCCATCAGAGGCTCACACTTGACCTGCAAGCACTGATGCTAGGATATGAACTAGCTTTGAGAGGCTTTTATCTGAAAAGATAGTGAAAAGCTTCACAAATATACATGATGCTACAAGCCTCAGGAACTGTTACATACTACTGAAGCTTCAAAGAAATGACTGACTGCTGAACTTCATCAAACCAACCAGAAAGCAAGGGGACAGTTGAATGGGTAGAGCTTCAGGCCCTACTTGAGTTGTACAAAATGGATGGCACTTCAACTAATTGCTTCAGTTTGCCCTTAATGACTCCCTCAATTGTCCACAAACAATTATACTAGCTTTCTTATTATACCTTTTCCAGTATTTCTGCAAAAGGCATTGAGACTTGGCTAGGACAAATGCAATTTGACTAGTCTAATTGCTCTGCAATTCTCTTCTGAGTTTATCAGAGATAGACAATAAATATAATCATTACATAAGGCCAGCAGTTCAACACATCAACTGTAATGAACAGCTCACGACATCATTCACAAACGTAACAAGTACAGTATAGACACAAGCACTATAAATGCCTATAACACAGGGTGTTTCTACTAAACATAGTAGAAGGTATTATAAGCAGAAACAAGAAACGGTGGTCAGATCCCCATGATTTACTAAGATGTTAATTCAATACTTATTGAAATACCAATTAATTCTATTTTTAATTAGCAGATGCATAGTACTCCCAGAAACTTGTTTTTCAAGTATACATCTTGTATCGTGTCTTTCCATAAATCCCACCTCACTTAAATCCTTAGATCACTACTCTTACATCTTATGGACTGCAATTTAATATAAAGAGTGATCAAGTATTCTATTCTGTCAGATTATACATTACCCCAATTTGAATTCTGTATATGTTCACATCACTAGGAGAACTTCAGTTTATACTTTGCTTCCTGGGGAAAGTATTGTACCCTTGGGCTGGTAGGAAAGAAAATAAATTTACCTGTACATAGTGCTTTATACGTATCCTTTTGAACACACGCATAAATAAGTTCAAACTGAGAACATTCACAAATGTAGCTGCATATTCAGACCTGCGAAAAGCAAGTGTGTTCCAACAAGACTTGATGCTCTCACCTATTATTTGTAACTACCTTACACATATAAAACAAATAAGCCATACCAGTGAAAAACCTTAAATCAAAATACTCTCCTATTAGCAAATAAATGCACATCAGACTCATGGTACCTCCACTACTCAAACTATTTGCTTTACTTACAAGGTTCGCTATAGTATTTTTATAGAAAAACTAAAAGCTCCCCAAATCATGCAGTGAAAGGGAAACCTCAAGCTCCCAATACGTGAGGCAGGGACACGTCTCCATTTATGTAGAAGCAGTACCATGAGCTTTTACTGGAACAATGAATTTTGTGATTCATTTTTGAAAGCAAACCCTAAGGAATTTCCACAGAGAATAAAAATTCCTTTACCTCACAAGAGCAACAGGAAAAAAAAAACCAACCAGATACAACCACTAGCCCATCTTCTTTAATCTTATGAAAGAAGCAATCATACATGGACACGTTATCAAGCCCATTTTACAATGGGCTTCTTGAAGGTATCTGTCTCCCATACCTGCTAGACAAAATTAACTCTGTATCTTAATTTGCTGGGGAAGGTAAAAGCTGCCAGATGTTCAACAAGTTTGGCTGCTTTTCTCCACCCTTCTCCATTCACTTTGCTTCCTTAGGGATTTACTTGAACACATCATAGTGCTGGAGAGTCAAATTTCTACTTCAACTGCACATCTCCAGGTTTCTTATGGCTCAATCTGTGAAGTCAAACAAGCCATTTTTGTTCGGGTGGATTTATCTCCTCTGTGGTCCATGCAGTGACAGCCACTGTAATTCACTAAAGAAGCAAAGTGCAATGAGTGAATGCATCCAGCCCTGCATGAACACAACAGTCAACATTAAGAAAGGCTTGGGACGAAATAAGCCGAGGAAACGAGGAAACATTTTAGATACAGGAAATATAACAAATAGTTATGGCAGCAAACTGATGAGAGCAGCAGATTGCCTGTTTTGCTTGTGCCAGAGAAGGCAGGATAAGGTGTACCAGCAGCCAGCAGCACAGACAACCAACACTCACTTCCTCTGGGTGTTCTTGCAGCTACTGGAGGAAGAGCAGGGGAATGCAAAGCACCTACTGATAGGCAGAAGCAGCTGGGATCCTCTCTTTTTCACTTTCCCAGCAGCTCAGCAAGCGTAGGATGGGCCACAACACACACACACATTACTGAAAGTAATAAGTTGAAGTACACAATATTAAAATATTAACATTTTAAGGCCTTGTAACAGAGAAATAACAGTTATTAGTTAACTGGTTTTCATAAACTGTTGATAGCGTGTACAATTTTTTACAACAAATCAACAGCACAGAAGAGCTATACAACAGACAGGGCTTTTCATACAGTTTCACCAACACAAGCCTGAAGAGGCCTGTCGTGTTGATCTTTCTATTTTGCATATAGAAAATGGTACATGAGAAACACTGTACGATTTGAAGCATGTGAGAGTCAGATTCCACCTATTGGAATTTTTCAGAAATCCATTTTATTATGCAGATCAAGGGAAATTGATATTTTGCACTGCAAATTACACTTGCCTATAAACATTGGGTGTGGAGACATTGATGATGGTGACAGAAATCCATACTTCTCTTCATAGTTTTTCATGGGCAGATCTCAGAGAATAATTGTTAATTCAAGTATCAAACCTCTTTTGTGGCCTTTGATACAAATTCCTGAATATGTAATGTATCATTTACCCAGATCAGCTTATGATCTTTCAAATCTCAGTGCCTGAACTCAGTATCTTACAAACTGTAGAAATTCTCCTGGAATAAGATTCAAAATCTACCTTAAATAGAGATGAGATACAGGAGAATCGCTTCTTTCCAACTGTAAGAAAAAAGTTGCTGACGTAGGATTCATGCATTAATGATTATCAGATCTGTCAAATGAGATGGCTACAGCTGTCTCCAGTGCTCTCTTATGCTACGTCTAAGTACGTAAGATAAAAACAATCTTTGCTGAGGATTGTAGATTCACCATTAGACAATCTACCCTCATGCTTTTAACCCACAACATATGCATGTATAGAGAGTTAATAAGGATCAAATCACCCTCAAAAAATTATCTGAGTATGCAACCAGATTATGATATCCCTGCTAATATAGAATTTCACTCCCAGACAGTGTAATTTAATGTGAAGAGCTACATCTAGAAACATAGAACAGGAAGGGGCTCATGGGTCTCAAATGTTGTTGCATTCAATCTCCACACTGGAAAACATGGCAGAACTTCTATTATGCAATTGAATACTTTTGAAAAACTACATTGTATTTTAGAGAGCTAATCATGCAGATATGTTCAGTTCAAAAAAAGAAAAAAAATAAAATCCACAGCACGCTACCATTTGATAGTCAAACATGCTGAACATTCATAACCACACTACATAGCCTCACTGGGCCTTGTGGATATAATGCTGTGACTAGCACAGAAATAGAATTCAGAAAGGATAATTATCCTCCTATTTTCTGACTTTCTTTGAAACAAGCTATAAAGATCTATTTGCTTTTAAATAAAATGCAGTCCTTGTAAGGAGAGGGCTTCAAATTCTATTGTTTTTTCCTCACCCTAAATAGTTAATATTTCATGGATGCAACTGAAGTCATCGTAGTGCATCCTCTGGTAGGAAAGCAGTGAGCCATCAGCTCTTTGGAGGAAGAGATTCATTAAACATCCTGGAAGACATACAGTGAAACAGAAGTGTAATTTCTTTGATGATTTTAAAACACAACTGAAAAATAAACTCACTTGTAAATGTTGAGAGTTGTCAGTCATATTGTCCTCCCGCCTACGAACTTCTTCCAACAACTGTGCATTCTTCTTTTTCTCCAGTTGCTGATTGTGCTTCAAATTGGCAACCTTCTTGTTTTGGTCCTTCATATGTCTAAGAATTGTATACACATATGCACCAGTGTTAATGACTGTAATCACTTTTATTTTCCTCCATAAATTGACTTGTGACTATGACACAGGACATCAATTCTCCAACAGATGCAAGTATTACAAGTATCAGATGTAAACAGTGAAACTTGTTTTCAAAACAGTTTTCATACCATCAGATTATACAATGGTAAAGCAACTATTCAGGCCTAAAAGATTTTTTCTTTTATTATTTGCTCACAAATATAGATGTACTTAGCACTACACAGAAAAATTGTTGCTGTAACAGAGGGAGATTCTCCAACAGTCCTTACACGCTCAGTGAGTTCGAGAACAATTTTAATGGGTCCTTTAAGTCGTATTAATTTCAAAGGAAGCAGAAAGTGAAGGTGATGACTAATGTATGTTGTGAAATTCTATTTCTGAAAACCTGGACTATAAATACAACATTTCTGAGGATTAAAGTGTGATGGGGTAGAAGGTCATGTCATAAATATGCCATGAAGAATAAAAGATACATTTACAAATAGCTTTGCACATAAGAAAAACATTATATTTCTATATTTGTTAATAAGACTTCTTTCTACAAAAGACTATCAACAAATAGATTTATGAGTAAATTGTAATGAAAATGAAACAATCTTTACCAACGTTACATATTTCCTTTTGTTAAGATTGTACTCAAGTAAAAAAAAAAAAAAATTAAATTGTTTCAATGTTTAATTATGTTTTGCTGTAGCTCTTATTCATTAAGTTACCAGAAGCTATTCTGATACTTTGCACACATCCTTTTAAGAAGGCAAGCTGAATTTTGTCTGGCAGACACTGAAAAAATATCCTTCCAGTAATGCCTTCTACCTGCTTGGATTCTTAGATATTATTTTCCCGACTTTGTTTGACTTTGAGGAATTTGCTGCCTTTTATCTATATAAAAATAAAGTCATGTGCAAATTCCTAATGAGATCTACACACTAATCCTATTTTGGCAAATGAAGAGAATATTATTCAATGCCCAAAAGGATCACTGAAAATGTCTCTGTTGCTACCACATTAGAACTTTCAGTTAAAAAAAAAAAAAAATCATGGAATACATTCCTTGCTCTGATTTTATTATGGTAAAGAAATTAGATGACTTTATATTCTATCATTGGTTTGTTCGTCCTGCCACTGTTTTTTTCACTACTTATTTATACTGAAAAATTAACAATTAATCTCTATTCAATAATGGTTTAATACATACATGGTTTCCATGGTATTAAAGTCTTAGAATATACTCCACACAGAAGTTAGTAGGTACAGCACATAACAGAAAAGCTAATCTATAATTACTAAAAAAAGTAACTTCAGCTTGGCTAGAAAAAAGTAGGTACAGATAACTCAAATAAAAATCTTTGCTTTTTAAAAGGATCTACATCAAGCTCACAGATAATTTTTTAAAAAGACAAGTACAAAGTTGTCTACTTGAAAAATAGATTTTTCCTATAGTTGTGTTCAAGAGTTTGCATCAGTCTGTTAAGGCACAAAAAGACAGATTAGACTCACTGATCATCTGTTTCCAGCATTTATCTTTTGTACTCATTTTGTAATGCTAGAAATAAAATTCTGAAGACTGCACATACTGTAAAAGTTAAAAGAATCCCCAACAAGACAATGTTACCAGAAAATAGGACAGTTACAGAGAAAAAACCAAAAGCCATCCTTTTTATTTTTTTTAGTATAATCATTTCTATATTACACAAAGCAGTGACTGGAAGATGAACAGCTGAGCTTCTCCAGACTGAACGAACTCTGGTCAGACCTTAGCCTGTATCTTCCTTAAATATTCTCAAATATTTTTAATAGCACCCAGATATAGTTCTAATAAATGATAAAACTAAGGATCTCTCTCCTTTAGACATAACTTTAACAAAGTGACAAGAATCCTAAGAAACACCACCTTTTTCCCAGATCAAAGAGACCATCAGTACAGCACTACAGCTGTCTTTTGGTAGATTTCTGGCATCATGTTGAAATACCCAAATTAAGTTCACTTGAGAACAAAAGAATACACTATACAATGATCAGAAGAAACCTGCCTACATGAGACCTACCTCAATAGGCTCGGGAGTACAGCATAAATCACCAGTATTTTATCACAGTGTTGTAATAAAGGTTAATTTTCTGAAAAACACAAGAGTCCGCCACAGCTATCCAATAATAAGCAAGGAACATGACAGTGCTAAAAATAGCAGGGATGATTCTGAAACTTGTTTCTAGGTCTTAAAAAATATAATGAATTTAGCTACTGAGTTGTCAAATTTTTACTAAATTTCCTCAAGAACTTTAGAGTGATACCCTTTCTCTTATTAAATCAAGTATTTAAATACACTAGATGCTCAGTGCAGCTTAAAGTGAAAATCAGTTCTCTTTCATCGGTCCATGTTGTATAATTGTAAGCATAGACCTAATCAGCATAAAACAAAAAATTTATATTAAAAAAATTACTTTCACAACTTCATAAATAAAAGTGGTATTTGGAAAAACTTTTGGTGATGTAATATGACTTTGTGCTGTTAAAAATATAAAATAGTTTTTAATCTAATGCTGAGTAAATGATAAATTAATTTATATTTAATCTCTGTAAGAACTTCAATTTTATGCCAATGCTAACTGCTTCTTTCATCACCCTTCCCTCTCACAACTTCCCATTTGAGTTTCTCTCTAATGCCACACTGAAAAGTAGAACATGGTAAAGCTGCAAAGAAAAACATCTGGTGCCTGTGATATGCAAAATCTTGAAGAGAAGGAAATAAAAGAAAGCTGTGTCACAGCCTCTCTTTTCTCCACAACTGACTACATGCTTATGGAAATGAAAAGAAAATGCTACAGTTAAAAAGCCTAGCTGAGTAGTATTCTTTTACGCCTGCAGTAAAGGTACAAGAGGAGTTCAACATAGGAAATAAATACAAAAACACATTCCCCCCATTTTTTAATTTTTTTTTTTTAACAGCACATATATCAAATACAATCCTCGATTCTGTATATTTTTTGAGTATGCTTGCTCTGATATTTTTTCACATGTCTTTGTTTCTAAAACACTTTGGAATAAAATAGGAGATTAGGATAAGTAAAGATTACGCATGAGAAACTGCAAAATATTTGGAAACAGCACACAATCAGCACAAAATATCAGATGCCATTACCATATAGGATATAAAATACCCACACAGTTTACTAGTAGCTATGCTGATATGCACAGTTGAGTCTACCTTATTCTTTATCATGAGGAATTAGTTTTATGTGTTCTGTAACACTGTTTCAATTTAAAGCTATAAGACCACAAAATTAATTAGACAGAATAAAATAAATAAAACATTACTGTTTAAGGTATATGTCTTCAGAATGGGAAATGTATGCTGCAGGGGTCTGGGCAGTAGAATTGATCTTGCCATCACACGTTAATCATATTCTGGTACTAAAATATGTGCAAAAGTATTATTGTTTGATAGTCTAACTGCCCCAAAGCAATAAGACAAAATCCACAGCTTTCTGATTTTCCACATGGTTATAGTTCATTTTGAAGTTGGGTATCTATTATCTCATAGTGAGCTGAATTCTTTACCCACTGAGCTGGGTGTTACAGTTATCTCAAACTAGTTACTATAGAACACTTGCTGTTTGGAATTTTACAAACTTCACAATAACTGGCAAGACTGTCCTCAAACTAGTTCTAAAGCACTCAAGCCCAGAGCACACCGAAGTGGTGCCAACACCATGTTTGGCTTAAAGAAATGATGTCTGAGTTTATCACGTTTAAGAAGGAAAAAAGCAGTCTAAAAAGCAGTGTAGATGACTAACACCTTACACAGATGCTTAATCTTGGCCAAACATTAAAATGGCTGCTAATGACACTTTTTCAAATAACAAATTTAAATTTCTGTTTGTGTTCCTATGGCTATTGCCAGTCAGAAATTGTCATAAAGCATCTAGCAGCTTCATCTATGGACAAAAAAAGAATTCAGAGTGGATCTAAAAATCAGGTATCTAAACCATAGCAATGTCTTCATCTGTTTTCCTCAGTATCCAACAACTTTTTCGGAAAAAAACAGCCTTAGACTTCCAACACAGGAATCAACAGACTGTAAAAGATCTGATTTCTGATACTGCTGAAGAACCATCAATCTATGACCACTAAATACTTAGGTACAGTTAGAATATCATAGATCCAAACAAGACAGGTGAAGGGAAAAGACAAAAAAGTCTTATACAGCCCTGTAGCTTCGTCTCTTGTGAAATCCGGACCAAAGAACCCAGAGTCCCTTAATCTTGATGTGCAAACAGCTAGATGCCCTTACATCAATTACACTAGCTGTTCATTCTATTTAATTTTTTTTATTGAAATGTCTTTTTAAGAAATAGACATCAGTGCCATGGCGAGCCAGACCCTTGAACAGGAGAAAGACAAATATCAAAGCAGCAGCAGCACTTAGTTTTTGCTTGTTTGAATATCACTAGTTGTAATGACCACGAGTAACCATGTTCCTTTGTGATTTTTCCTTGTTTTTCTGGAATACCATACAAATCTAACTACAGTACATTTAATTCCATCAGTACAACTTTTAAAGACAAATATTAACATTTAGTTTCCACATATATGTATCTTTCAAATTTCATTTTACAGTAGTGCATAACTGCTGTCTGAACTCCAGTGTTTTGATCTCTGATAGCTATAGAAAATCACACTATTTCATTAAATTCCCAGTTTTAATTAGCCACCTGGGTATCTTGGCCAAAAAGCTGGTAATGTCAGCCAAAACTAAGTGTTACATGCTTAGTATAGCCTTTACTCTATTTCATAAAGATTTTTTTTTCCTCAAAGCATCTAAAAAATGCAGACTTGTAAAATACTCCCAAGAGCAAAATTTGTAACATTTTCTAAAGGAACATGTCTCTGTAATAATTTTCATCACATTAAACAGCATTACCATGTGACTAGCTGTCAATCAAAAAAGTTGCCTGTATGTTAGGAACCTGTACTCCTCAACAACTAAAAAAAAATAAAAATCAGAGTGCAATAAATGTACCAAATAATGTTTTAATTAAAAAAAAACCATAAACTTATGAAATTTGACAATATAGTCAAAACAAGCAATTTCTACAAAATAGGAAAGTCTCAAAAATACATTTTGAAGTTTAATCTAGTATACATATTAAATAATCAATCAACTTCACTTATTGTTTAGGCATGCACTGGGTAAATATGACCAACATGATTACTTGAAAAAATTTCTTTTCAATAGATCATCTCTTTCTCTTTTATAAATAGTCCACACCTTTACAAACAATTCACATACATGAGCAATGAAACAAATCTCGACCTTTACTAGGCTCTCTAGATCTCGGTAGCTAGTCATGCAGAAGACCTGATCCTATAAATCCTGTCCATGTGAATGTCCATTCTGAACTGCATTACTTCAGTAAGACTCAGCAGAAATACTTCCAATAGTTCAGTTCTCTCTGTCAAGAATCTCAGTATGCATAGGTTTCCATTTGATTTTCCATTTTATTTATGGAGTCAAGACTAAACCAACAGCATAAGGGTAATTCTTTAAAATTCAGATCCAATTCTATTTGCTACAACCTGGAAAAAAAAGATGGGTTAAACTCTAGCAAACTATAAACATCCCATGTTTATAGAGTCATTAAGAGGTTACTGACACGCTCCTGACACAAGGACGCTGTTTATTCACTTACAACCCAGACAAATTTGTCTGGGGAAAACAGATATTATCATGATAAGAAAGCCTATATCCACAACAAGCCGAAATTTTGATATGACAATGAAAATATAACATGCCTCAAATAACAATCATTTTTCTAAAAGAAAGCCCTCCTGATTGACGGCTAAATTTAATAAGTTCGACTCCAGTGACCTTACGATTTATGATATGCTAATAAAAAATCTAAGTATCTTCCTGCGCTGTCATTTGCATTTACAAAACCTTTAAGGTTTGTTTTGTGGGTTTGTTTTTTTTTAATCCAGATTCTATAACATAAAGAATTATTAGTATCCAGAACATCTTTTTAAATCTGGGGGATTAACCTTTTTATTTTCTTTTTATTAACTTGTACAATTGTCATTATGATAAAAAAATAAAAGAATTCCTTAAATGCAAAACCAAAAGCAATCATCCCAGGCATTAAGAAATTAATTACTTTGACAGAGCCAGCATGTCCAACAAAGCTGAGCTTCAAAATAAATTTTATTCTTTCCCTCTTGATGGCAAAAAAATTATATTGGGACTGATCCTTTTATTAATGATATTCAGAAGGAAATCTGCTTGTATATTCCAGGCCAAATCATTCATCTAGCTTTACTCCCTGATATAAAATGGCAGAGAGTAAGGATCATAGCCACAGGAAGAAAACATTAAAGTTTATTAACATATAAAATACCAACATTTAATTTCATAAGCATTTTGCCTTTTCCTTGTAAAATTAAATCTGACTGCAAAACGGCAATGCCATCTCAACATTGTACACAATGATTTTTTTTCTGTGAGCCACGGACTAGCAAACATGTCATGTTACAGCAACACAGAATGTTACTACTTATTGCTAGTGCATTTGTTAAGAGTGAGAAAAGAATTAGTATGTTCCAAGCTGCCCAGAAGAAGAGTAGTCCTCCTTGAAATAAGATGTGTTGCAACTGCAGTACCAAAAAGCCAAAAGGGAAAGACAAAGGTACAAAGCAGCTGCTTGATTCTCCCAACAGAGAATCTTCAAATCACAGAAAAATATTTGCAGGGCTAAAAGCATCAGTGTGAACGGTCTCAGTGATGACCTACCAAAACTGATCCACAACCCCACGCAAAGTTCATTTTCACCACTAATACAATGTACTCTACCCACAAAACAAGAAACATAGGTAGAATGGAGCCTAAGAAGGTCCCAAAGCTATAATTAAGGAAATTACTACTTCTAATATGTTTCCCCCTCCAGGGTAATTTTCATTTGGGTTTTGTCTCTTTGGTTATTCCAACAGTCTGACGACAAAGCTGCTATGAATATCTATTACTTTGTTAAAAACAGTGCCAAAACTTTTAATACTTTCTCTGCACAGCCTCTTTATTCCATTTGATAAAACCATACAATGCACTCAAATTCTGCAAATGTAAAGCAGATAATTGTCTGCCTTAAGGACAACATGGCTCTCACCAATTAATTTGGAACTCAAGGATAATATTGGCATAAATCAGCCAAAAAAATTCAAAGCTATTACACCATTTAAAAAAAATAACATTTCTTTGCTTTGTTTGAATTTTGAAGACTTTTCTGCTTTAAATGTGAAAATTTGACAGACCAACATTAAAAGCTCAGAGATTACTACAGACCACTACATAGGAACATATGAATAAAATGTTTAAATGAAGACTTCCTACAAGGTGACGGGGGGGCGGGGCAGAGAAAGATAAATCATTCCTTGTTTTTTGTTTAGACAGACTCAAAAGAAAAAAAAAAATCTTTTTTTTTTTTTTTACCCACGTCTGTTATCATAAAGGCCACAGTTGGGAGCAATAATTTGTCCCCAAATCCAACAGGATTCCTTTTTGCATGTCCGACTAACCTATCACTATATTATAGAAAAAAATAATAAATCCTGTCTTACCTTTGCCCCTTCTTACTCTCATAATTCCAAAGCAGATCTTATTCCCACTCTTTTCCTTTTCTTTATACAAGAACTGTATTTTCCCCTCTGTACTTTCCACTGAAAAGGAGAAGGGGCAAGACTTCAACTGCCTGAACTAATTGCCTTTATAATTGTTTAAACTCCTAAACTGTGTAAAAACATAACCTACCACCCTACAGATGACCCAGTACCACAATTTCATTTTTACAAGGGTGATATCTGATCATGTAACTGACAAAAATATCCATTCTACAGTGATATAAATTAGAGTAGCTCAGTTTCCTTCACACATCTATTATAATACGGGATGAGGGGGGAAGTTCAAGTGGGTGCCTCCTGGAGAGACAGGAAAACATTGTCACCCTGGGGCTGGACTGCCCCTGCTGCTACAAAGGCTAAGAGGGGACAGACACTAAGACCTTCCCTTATTAAATAAGCTTATGATAACTGAGTAAAATTTTGTTGCTTTTTGGACAAAAGAATTTGGAGGAAGGTAATACTCTCTGGATAACTTCAGTAATTACTTTATCTTTTGGTTATAAAGACCACTATTCTGCTTTACATTTCAGAGAATATTATCACAAGAAGTTAATATTGTCATCTCTTACTGAAGAAGAATGCTTGGTCTTTCTGCCATTCACCTGAATGAAACTACGGCAAACTCCACATCACAATATCTGAGAAGAATGAGAAGCACTTTCTGTGTTTTCTCTATATTGATGTGAAGGACTGGAATCAGAATGACCAGTGAAAACAACGGACAAAAAAATCATCCAAACCAAACAGTAGTTTTTAAATCTCCAAAGAACACCAACACCCCTAATTCTCTAGTTGAATGCAAAAATGCTGTAATGCCTAGAGTTACCAACTAATATAAATGAATTTTAGTATATTCAATCTTTTAATTACATACCCAGCTCCTACTACCAATGGATTACATAGCTATTTCTGTCTGCAGAACAGAAAGCTTGCGCCCAACACAGATCCATAGATCTCTAAAAACACAAGGCGATTCTATTGCTGGTTAGGAAAAAATAAAATAAAAAAAAGCGCCACAGATTCAAATAATCCCTGTTTTTCTTCTGCTTCTTCCCCCCCCCACCCCCACCCCCACCCCCCCCGCCCTTAAATCTCATTATTTCAAAGGTTTGAAGCCTGTTTTAAGATTTCTTAATTCTCAGACTATGATAGTACTTCAGTGTGACAATTATTTTGCCTCCAAATGCACCGCAAAAAGATACTGTTGCCTTGAGAGAACCAAGAAGTCTGCCTGGTAGAAATAAAGTGAGTGTCACAGAAGTCTCTGAAACATTTCTCACCTCAAAGACAAAAATGTGGGAGGAAGGGTTTACCTAACACACAATCTGGGAAGTTTTCCAAAATCTTTGTTTAAGAAGTGTTTAGTCTGACAGAGTTCCCACCAAAGCCCTCGAGAGATGCTAGAAATATCCACATGAGGATAATGCATGAATGAAAAGACCTACTAAAATCCTGTTCCAAACTATGGTTCGTATCATTTTGTTTCAACACATATCTGCCTGCAACCACTGAAACTCCAGCACAGTGCATTGCACTACTGTCTTTCTCAGCACATTCTTACTGGATGACACTTTATACGAACATGTGTGAAATCTGTACCAGAAGAATCATCTGTCATACATCTCTCTTGTACACCAAGATTTGTTCTGCATTTTCTTCTGATGTTCTTCTTTTTTTAAAAAAGAAAAAAAAAGAAAACTGCTGATGAAAGGACACTAGATGAGAAGGATATTTGATCCGATTCAATATGCCAATTGCTTGCTCAGCTATTTTATTAATTCATACCATTAGCGATAGCAGTAACCAGTAACTGGAAATAGTTTGTTGCCTGATATTTGCAACCAAGGAGTTGCAGTCCTACTGCTGCTTCATAAGGTTCCTTCCAGATGTTGTCCAGGTAAGCGTTTTTCTTTAAAAAACAAACAAAACCCGCTAACAAACAAACAAACCAAACCCAACAAAATACCCCCAAAAAATCCCTATCAACTCCTGACTTTGTCCAGTTAGTCCCTGCATCCAGCTGTTCCACAGCATGTCCAGCTCAGCTTGCCAGCAATCAGGATCAAACCTCCTCTGCTGCACTTCATGTTTCATTGTAATTTCCTTCTGAATCAAATCTTTCGACTGCAACTCCTGGCTCATCCTAGCAGTTCTCTCGATCAATCCTGCCATTATCATTCAATACATAAATTAAACTTTCCATGTCTTTGTAGTAACCTCTTCAGATCTCCAAATAAATCAGATACACTTTGTATGATTTCTTGTTTTCAGAGCATTTCAAGCCACTCACAATCACATTGTCTAGGCATGTTTCTCGTGCATTATGGAAGCAAACAATATGAGTGGAAGAAGTGGTTCCACCAACCCATTCCTAAATTTAGTTCCCCTGTCTCTTTTCAGTCACAGCTTTTTGAGGGTAAGCTGTACTATCTCATAATGATTCTTCACACACACACCCCTCCACTGTACACAAAGAATCCTGACAGCATTGCACCCAGGCAGTTACCAAGGTCCCCAGAGGAGTGCTGCATGGCTATTTATTCACACATTCTCGCGGTCAAGAAATATGCTCTGTGGATCCTCTCCCTGGGGAAAACTAGTGGAAGCAGCAGGTCTAGAGAAGCATAAAAAATACTGCCCTGTCTAGGGATTAATAACCATGAAACTGAAAGAGCAGCAGTTCCTTATGTTCTCTCTTCCCCAACACAGAATTGCGGTGTCGGGTCCAACCCAATCCTCTTTTCTCCTCATATCCAGTTTAAGCTGCATATCCAGAGTATTTGCAGAGTATGTACACTCCAAATCAAAACAACAACAAAACAAAAAAAAAGCATGACTGAGAAATCACTAAATATCCTTCCTAATTTAAAGTTGTCTCAGAAATTATTATCTTATATTATCTTAGCCTCTATGTCTTAAAGCTATCTGAAAGGGCAAAGTATAGAACTGAGCAGACGGGTTCAGGAGTGAGTAGGACATAAATGAATAATAATGCATTCTCTTGTCCCAGGGATCCATTTGAATCTTTTTTTTTATCACAATGATTTCTGCTTATTTTGTAATATCTTATTTTACCTTTTCTTAATAAAGCAGAATTCCAAGGAAATAAACTTCCTGCTTCCATATTTCTTAAATATAATCAAATGTAAATGCACATGAATTCAAAACCACACATGTAATTCTTCATCTCTTTCAAAACTTTTAAATGTTAAAATGTTCACAATGTTAAAGTGTTCATTCTGTATATGTAGCAAACAGACTAAAACAGAAAGAAATGACAACAATCTGCCTGCTATCCAATGTGACAACTATGTTTCTCACTCAGAATAACCAGTCTCTCAGAAGAGTAATGTATATCACAGATTCTCTCAGTTTTCATTAGTACACTATCTCAATTTCTCCAGGGAAATTATCTTTGAACAACATATCACTCTGCCCTTGGAACCATCAAACTGACATTTGACAAAACTGTGGAAGGCTCATAAGTTAAATTTAAAACTCTGTTAAACCTTGCCTTACACATCACATTGAGCTTTCATCTCCCACGGAAACAATTAGGAAGGCAAACAGCAGAGGCTGGTGGGAAAATTTCTAGCACTGATCAGTATATTATACATGGAAAAAATATCCATCTTCTCTTTATCTGCAGCCAGACAAGTTTGGGGAGTATATAAACTGCTATAACCTAAATGAAAAAAAAAAATCCAAACCTTACTGTACTGGTTCCTGTGCTCAGAACATTTATTATTGTATAGGTAGATGTATATGGTGGTAAGGTGTCATGCCAATATATTCAATTTTCTTGATTGCCATTAATGTCAATAGCCCATCACATTATAAAACAGATGCAGCATTTTTCTGATCACTCAATCCTATATAAATAGAGTTGAATAAAATGACAGGTAAGAATCTATTGATTAGTAGAAATTAAACAAATTAATAATCTGCTTCTTAAATTAAGTTTTGACCTTAATGACGATTCAAGCTGCAAAAACTTAACACTTCACTGAAATCCCACAATAAACTCTAATCATATGCTACAACTTATTTAGGACTCTAGGGATAAAAGTTGGCAGGGTTATGAGGACAGTTTGCTTCGGCAAGGTCAACTAGTTTTTTAGGTCAATAAAACATAACAGAAATTGCACCTCCAACTGCTGAACAAATGTTTCTGCATACCAATCATTGAATTCCAGTGAAATCAACCATAATGACAACCACATAGCATAATACCCTTCTTTAAGCTCTATTTGGCTAGAGAGATTTTCAGTCAATGTCGAGTATGTTCTGATAGAAATGCCAGAGTGGTCATATTCAGGCAATAATTTCATCACAGCCAACTCCAGAGTAAACACATTTAATTAATCTTTGGAAGAAAGAAAGAGTCTGAAAATAAATTGTTCAAGTATTTTCATAATTCAGGTGTAATAACTATCCAAACCAGAACATTAAAATGGGCTTGTAGTAGACAATAAGCAGAAAGTGTTTATCTGATTCATTACTGCAATCAATAAGCCTCTATTTTGAGAAACAAAATTTTCCAGCTGGAAAGTAACTTGCAATTGCAAGGTGCATTAAAGCACATCAGGAAAAAAAAAAACTGGCCTTGTCAATCTTATCATAATGAGCCATCCTTTGCCAAACTCTTCGAAGGCATCCATGTCAGAAACTTCTCTCGCACATCTGAACCGTGAAATGTGAACTGTGCTTGGTTTTGAGATTATGATACCAAAACTCTCTTAAACTAGCAAGCTGTTCTTCTATATGACTAGAGAACAACGTTGTGTAAAAAGTATACATTAACATACAAAATCTGAAACTTCAGATCTGAACATATTATATAGGCAGATTGGACATTTGCCATGATTCTTGTAAAAATGTGCTGCGTGGCAACCTGATAGCTGGAACCATATCTGCAAACGCAAAATTTTGGTACACAAAATCCACCTGGAAAGTCTGCACAGTAAACACTCTCCTTTATATTCCAGTCCGATTGATCTATGAAGAACTAAACACTTTCTACCTTGATAATGATTGAAAACCAGGTCTGTTCCTGCCTAAAGCAAAGCTCCTCCAGTACAGGAAAAAAAAACTTTGTGCAAGTTTCAATCACCAACTTATGAAACTGAAAAACAAGGGATGAGCTTAAGAGTATAGAACTGTCTTAAATACTTTCACAGGAAGAAGTAAAAAAAAGCCAGACTTTGAAGCAAATGGGGGAAGGAAGAAGCAGGTGAACCTGTAGTCCAAACCATATAAAGTTATTAGTTTCTAAAATACCAAGCACATGTTTTAAGACTTCACTAATTTACACTTTACAGCACAAGAAAGAAAAATTAACATCAAGGCCTACCAGGAGAGTATAAAAATTTTGATGATCAATTTTTACTTTCAACAAAGACCATAAGACATAATACTTGATAAAATTATAAGATTACTCAAAAGCAGGGCACAATTACAAACCCTAGCTAAACTGATCTAAAACTTGGAAGAAAAAAAAAAACATTAACCTGACTAAATGATGCTATATAAAACCACAGCATATAAAACATACACACGCCTCCCTTGTGGTTATGTTCTGGTCCAGAATCTGGCCAGCACAAACAGCTAAGAGTTCCTGAACCAGAAGCTGAACTACTCCAACTCATCCTATTATGTTTGCAATGGCAGTAAAAGTGGTGATGGTAAAGTATTAAGAATGAGTCTCTGATTTTTCTGATCTTAAGTATAAGTCTCTGTGTATACTTTTGTTATTGTTCAATCTATTACCTACTGGGTCCGGTTGTCTACCCCAAAGTTATTCCCAATGTTGAACTCACTATACAAAGATAATAAAAGTAAAACTGAAACAAGAAAAAAATCTTCACACAAAACAACATATGAATTGAATATGTTGTTAATAAACATTTTTTTCTTACAGACTTTTGACAAATGCATTCGTTTACTGTAAAGTTTCTGATCCAGAAATGGAATGACCAAAAACTTCACAACAGGGACAAATTGAATAAAAACAAAACCCAAAAAGAGACAAACAGAAGTTATTAATACAGAATCAAAATGGCCAAATAAACGAAGCATCAATGAAAGCCTTCATTGCGGAAGGAGCAATTAAATAGGAGAGTAGCAATTACTAACCTGGAAGTCAAGCTGGTTGGAGTAGGGATGAAAGCAGCAGTTTGGAGAAAAACAGATAGGAAGGAAGACAGCAAAAGAGAATAAAGGGAGGAACACATTAGTTCTTTAAAAATATAACAAGCAGATGTTATATCAGCAGATTTTATTTAAAAAAAAAAAAAAAGGAAAGGAAAGGGAAAGCGAGAAGTAAAATAAAATTTCTGTAGCAGTATATCCTTGCTGTGCACTGAATAAAACACAAATTTTAAAGTAAAATGGCACCTTGTCAGTTGTGGACTGTGAAAAACCATCCATATTTTTAACCATCCAAATGCATACACATACGGAATGGAACAAATAAATTAGGTGGATATTGGTAGTGTTCGCTGCTGCACAAACATCCCATCATATGGCATGGTCTTTTGTTGAACCAGCACAGGCCTGATGACCCACATTCAAATCTTCCCTTGAAAGCCGAAACAGCAAAACCATTTGGCAGCTTGTTCAAAGATATCGTTTAAAAGTTCACAAAGTACTGTATCTACTAATTGGAGATTTGCCCCTTCCAGGAAATACAACCCCTTCTAAAGCTGACAAAAACTCTTCTTCAGTCTGAAGAATAAGGACAATATTTCATCACTGAAAACATTCTGATGCTTGATAGCATATTTGTTAAAAAATACCTAACATGTCCTTTCAATTAAGTAAGGCCAAAAAAAGAAAATCCTGCCTGACACCCAGCTAAACTAATCCTTAAAGCTGTCACTGATACACAGCATTTCATTCACTTATGAAAGGAAATTTTTTTTAAAGCCACTTTTTATTTTAAACACAATTATTCTATATGGTGATGTTTTGTCATTTATGCGATGACTTGTCAGTGCTTTGTGGACTTATTTTAATCGGAATTCAAATGCAAATGAATTTAGAATGAATTAATTGTAGGTTGAACACCCCAAGAGCTAAAATGCACACCTATAGGTTTATTACCCAAAACTTAGAACTGTAAGGTAGGTAACAAAAAAACAAACTGCTTGTTTAAAAGCAAACTGTTCTTTTCTGATAGCTAGAATAGTATTTTTAAATCAGCATTTATATTGTTACAAGGTTTGTTGAGAAACTAGACTCAATTGACCAAATGACTGATCATCTAACATACCACTGGAGAAAAACACTCAAAATTTTGCATTACACTATGTTCTCATCACTTCAACATCTCTTAAGGGAGGGAGGTAACATGCTACTCCTGCTCTCTCTCTTATTATCAGGCTTTGCCCAAACTCCTTCTGTGTCCCTGGGGATGACTAAAGTTATGAGATCGCTGTGTCCTGAATTGTGTTTTGCAGGTTGATAGACAGTCTGGTCTCTCCAGTAAGGGCACTCAAAGAAATTGACAACAATGGATTTTAAATAAAATTTTTAAATTCCCCCCCCCCCGCCAAATTAATTATTAATCTTGTTCTTCTCCTCCAAATACATCACTTTCCTGCAAGGAATTTGTCTTAGTATTAAAAGAGGTTCCAGAGAACACTGGAATGTTGTTTGCAGTGTCAGGACCCATGAGCATGGGCAGCGTCTCTGCTCCTTTTTCATCCTCCGTTTCACACATGCCCATACAGTGCCTTTTTTTTTTTCCAGTTGTTCTGATTTAATCCAAAGGGCATAATGTAGGCAATAGGAAACCTGCCTTTCTTACGTTCTGAGAGCACTTAGTTATAGTTCTTATCCCTAAGAAACCACTCAATATAAGCAATTCATTTGCATAGATATTTATGGAATGTTAAGTAAGGTAAAATTAACACAGGAATGACAAGCACACAGGTTGCTAACAGCAAACTATTCTCATAAGACTGTGATGAATAATCTGGTTCTGAGGACTGGAATAGTGCATGCAATTGCAGGCAGCCACATGTCATAATCAGGTTCATAAATTTATCAAGCTCCATATTAAAACTAGTTAGGTTTCTCACTCTTTTTTTTCTTTTAGAAAGTTGTTCCAACACCTTCATTCCTCTGAGAATTAGAAAACTTTTTCTTCCATTCTTTCTTGTTTCAGCCTAAATTTATTAATGGATAATTATATCCTTTGCATTATGTGTCAACACTCTTTTACTAAAATCACTCTTCTTTCACCGCAGTGCTTACCCCTTCACATATTTATAGAGAACAAGCATCCCTACAAAGCCTTTGTTTTGCCATAGAAACAAACCACTGCTGTTTAGACTCCTCCTGTGACATGAGCGCTCCACTCCCTTAATTATCCTACCAGCCCTCTCTGCACCTGTTTCCAGTTTTAATTCAACCTTCTCGCATATGACTGATGAGAAGTATGCAGCAGTGTTCTACACAGTCTTGCTAGCACTTGATGACGTTAATACCTTCCTATCCTTACTGCAGATATTTATCTGACATATCAGGACCCACACGTCATTATTTAGATGTCTGCTTCATTATTTAAATGGCTCATAACCATACTGCCATAAGCAAATTCACCCAATCCTTCTCTTCCTAAACTGTATAAAGGATTATCCTTATTTTGCAGCAGGCAGTCTTACTGATCCTAACTTCACGATCAGACATTTTGTACTATTGTATTTCACTTGATTTCGTTATTCAAACTCCCTAGCATATTTCATAGATATACTTTTCATTCTAACACCATTAATAAAAGCATTAAACAATAGAATTATTCCAGCCTGACAGTTCCTTTTCAGCTGCAGTTACCTCCCTTTGGTTAGGTCCTTCACATTAAAATTTAAGCTGATTACCATCTTACCCAGTTTCATCTACATTATCAAAAAAACCCCACCAAACCAAACCAAAAATCCAGACCACATTTCCTTCTTCAGGAAGGCCAGAGAAAAACACCAAGCTAAGTTTACCAAAGGTACATTATGCTGGGATATTTTGCATTTAATTCTAACCTGTTCTCATTATAAACAGATAAATCATGAAAGATGCAATAAAAGTTATAAGAGTAGCTTTAGTGTTTTTTCCTATGCAGCAATAAGAAGCTATAAAATACAAAATGAATATATATGGAATAATTTAAGAAACAGACTAACATGTTTGTATATATGAGGAATTGCATGAATCAAGAATCTTAAGTGATGCAACTCAGAAGTGCGATAGCTTCGGAAGAAAGAATTACCATTCATATGAAATCTTCAGGATTATTAATAATGTGCATCTGCCAAATAGCATACATTCGTAAATTTAAATGCCCATATCTTGAAGAAGACAGTTCTACCCTTGAATGTTTTACACTTTCTGCATCAATACTTTCTGACAAATAGTAAAACATTAGTAGTCATCACCTTGTTTTAACTCTTAGTTTAATTTGTAAATGATAACTTTATTACAAATGTTTTTACTTTTCAAACTGATGAATTTGTATGTGAATATAATAAATATTGTGAAGATACCATAACTTGCAATACTTTAGATTGTCTCTCTCAGAAATTTATGTTTGTAAATTTTGAGAATTTATGTTCTTGCAATTATCTTGCAATGTAAAGATGTTGGCATAGCAGTGAATATGGATCCCAGCAAGCTATTAACCACCAAATACATTTCAAAAGAGCATTTGTTTTCCTAAAAAAATGCAGAGAAGCCCTTGCATCCAAAGTTAGGGGAAATGTTGAAGATACGTGATTTCTGATGAAGAAAAAAAAAGGAGAAAAAGTAAGGAGAGAAAAGAGCAACCTAGAGCACATTATATGAATTACAAAACAGCAGGACAAGAAGGAAAGAACATTTTCAAATATGCTTCTATGCCTCAAAGTTGCAGTCATTTTTGCAATGCCTTATTCCCATAAAGTGGGTAAACTGAGCTTTGGCTCCACCTCTTCCCTTCAATAATGAGCCAATCAAGTAGTCATTACAAGCAGAAAAACTAGAAGCACTTCATAAAATGTTACAGCAATTTACACTCCATCTAACCCTCTAGAAAGGGGAATTTCAACATCAAAGTTCCCTCTCTAGGGACACCAACAGGTGGCACAGTTATATACAGATTTAGATCTTCAGGCCAATATTATTAGAAAATAAGGAAGAGGGAGAGAAAATAAATTAAATTTTAGAGAAACGTAGGGTGAGCCTGACTAGATACCCACTCTTTAAAAATCCCCACTCCACCTTTATATTTCTGGCAGATTGCCAGCCTTATTGTACCAACCAATGAATTTGTGCCTGTACTTGTGCATGGTGGAAAATAGCTTTAAGACTCCATTACCAAGTAAAGGCAGTAACTTCTGTGATGAAACCAATAATAGATAATTTTTATGTAAATTCTAGTTTACAATAATTAACTTATATATACTATGTGCATAAGAATTTGGAATTAATCTTGAAAGCTGTACATAAGTTAAATCAAGAGAGAAACTGCACTGAAGCTGATAGAGTTTACACATCTTAGGGCATGGTCATTCCCCAAAATTGCAACATATTGCTGTCCTTAGCTGGTCATGCCACAACACTCCTTATTATAAGGAGTACAGAAGCACTTACAGGTTCATAGCAAATCTCAACTACTTCATCATATTCAAAGTACAGTATACCCTGTACAAAAAGTCTGTGCTTACTCAGTGGTACCAAATTATTTTCTGAAAAGTTAGTCCACGATCAACACCTTCATCAAAAGTAGCAGACTGGAAATTAGTGTCCCAAAATTTCACTGATAAAGGTGCGTTGAATTTTTTTTTAAAAAAAATTAATACAAAAATAGAAAATTCTGTTCAGTAGATAACCCATTTTAAGGGTTCTCAGACAGTAAGAGGTTGTATGCTGACAAGGCCATTGTAAGATCTCTGCATCCCTTGGTTCCTTGTTTCTTTGTAATCGTTGATTTGTAATCAACAATTCTTAATTGAATTCAAATAAATCTACTGATCAAAATTGATTCTTTATCTCTTTTTTATATAGAATATTTAAATAACATTAACATTCACTAATAATTTTAGATCACAAGCTTCACTACCTCATCATGTTCATCTTTTAATCTTAATTGCCATTTTAATATTCAAACATTCAACACATATATGATTAGCAATTCTCTTGAACAAAAGTTCAGTATGCTTGCTATTGCATCTAGTGTCACACAATAATTCAGTAGGTTTTATAGCCCAATGAGGGTATCAGTTACTCTTTCTGTAAAAACTATACAGTCAGCTTCCACCAGCTTGGTCACACCTGGAGTCATTCTGTTACAAGCATAGGTCTGTAATTGCCCTTACAGTAGATGCCCAATGGCTGCAATAGGCAGCACTTTCTTGACCACACAAACTCACTAACCATATTATCTTTTCCCAACATGCTGTTTTAGGATTTTGGAGAGCTTAGGCAGAATCCACAGTCATGACGCATAAAGTGACTGCTATTCATTGCTAGCTGCCTCTGGTATCAACTTTACACGTTAAAATTGATGCAAACACTACCATATTCTAAACTCCTTTAGATGCTGTGAGAGAGGTAAATGTTAATTAAAGTTACTCTCATGTAAACACTCAGTTCTATTTTGAGTACAATTTTTTTTCACTTTAGATTTTAGGTCTTGATTCTCATGACATTTAGGTTGATAACTATATAGCATTGCCTATTATTATTAAACTTTTGCCAAATGTTTGCAGAGAAAGATACGTTTTGGCAACAGATCACTGTGAATGTTCATAAGTCATCATTAGCAAAAGATGCTCTATACATCTTCCTTTCCAAGATGGCTGTTTTTCTCCCCCTAAGGTAACCAACATTTCTGGCATAACTTCCCTTCTTTCATGGTAATTCTCCCTAATGGGACTGAGCACTACTATGTCTTCACTTGAATTACAGCAATAATCACAACAATGAGATTCTCTAAACTTCTCTTTTGGAACCATGAAGCGCTTTTCTTCTGACTTGATCACTGAAAACAATTATATAAAATATTTGAAAACATAAAATTCCTTCTTTCATTTATTTAAGAGGTGCTAAGTAAAAGAAGGAAACAAAGAAATAAAACCATATAAATTGCTTATCATTGAAATAAATTGTAGTATACTGTATGGGAGAAGGATCCAAGAATCATTTAATTTCAAAAGTCATGAGACAAATGGATCCCAAACCCATCCTGTCCCCATTACGGAGAAGACTGAACAGTCCCAGAAATAAGACAAGCACTGCCCAGTCAACATCAGAAAATATTAATTTGAAGTGGACAAAGATTACAGAACCAGTCATAAATAGTTACAACTATTATTAAATAGGCATGAGACTGGTTTGAAATACTTACCAATACTTTTCAGGACCTCTGAGAACTAGGCATGCTGTTCACACTGAAGAAACACACACGGGGACAGTTTTGATTTACCATTTACTAAAAAGCAGGACTGTTCCCCAACAAGGTTTTCTTGGAGCTGTTGTCACTGTAAATTGCCTATAGCTTTTCCTACATGTGTTCCTTTCATGGAGACTAGTAAAAAAGTGGAAACCTTAAATTGTCCAGTCAACAGATGGAAGATGCAGTTTTCAGGTAGCCTTTTTTTTTTCTGATTTAGTTTTACAAGACATAACAAATATTCTGTTAAAAAGCATATTCTGCTCTGCAATGAAGATCAGGTAAATAAAATTGCCACTCAGTGTAAAATAAATAATACAAGAATTACCTTTCTAACTCAGCAATTTTCTTATCTTTATCATTCTTCTCATTCTCTACTTCCTTGAGTATTTCTAGAAGTCTGTCAACCTCAGCCTGAGCTTTGCCACATTCTTCTCTGTAGTACGATGCCTCTTTGTCAAGCTGTTTCATTCTGTCTGCAAATTCTGGATTCATCCGTGCCTCCTCTTCAGCCTCATGAGCCTTCAGAACCAATATTTTTAAAAAAATAAGAACGACAATAATTGATATAGCTTTAAGAGCTTTAATTCTTCGGTCTTGGAGTTCAAATTTTCATTACAAAGGATTATGGGTATTTCTGTCTGATGACAATATTTTCTACAGATTATAAAAAGGAATGAAAATATCTTCATAGTCGAAAATTATAATCAAATGCTATCATTCTGAAGGTGAAGGGGATTTAATAAGTCTTTTACATATTAAAGTGACCAAATTTTATGGGTGTTTTTTAAAATTAAAAACCATATTGTAACTCATTTAATTCACATTAAGCTTTTAAAGTGTTTCAAAAATATAGGCAATTTCTTAATAAAGCATATTCTCTCTTTCCCCATATATATACACACATACTTTGTCCATGTATATATATAGATACATATATACATACTGTAATCTCTATCACCAGATGTTTCAAAAGCATTTTGATACAAAGAATTAAAAAAAGGAAGAAACTTGGAGTGTTTTTAAAAGACAAACCAATAAACTAAAAAGCTGCCTTCAGCAGACATTTTACCCAATAATCCTTTTTCTCTTATCGTTAATACTTAACCTGAAACATCAGAAGAACAAGCCCATTGGTGAAAACAGCACAAACCTGGCAAACACATGCATGGATGGGTGGCAGTTTCACAGACAAGAAAGAACGCAATGAGTACAACAACAACAGTACAGAAGCCCAATCTTGCTCCCATCAAACCTAATGGCAAAAGAACAATTAACTTCAATGGGAGCATGATCTGGCATCAAGTGCTTTAAACTGTTGGCTGGAATAATCACAGACAGATGGAAACAACAATGCACTGCAATGCTTAGCCTACCCCTTGCTTCCCATTATTCCTAATTGGCATCTTGAAAGAGCAGGCAAGGAAAAAACAAGTAGTTTAAGGCAGTGCACGTTAAACATAGAAAATTCAGATAACATTCTCTCGACATACAGGAATTTACAGAAATTCAGGATATTTAGAACTGAAGGTCCTCCAACTATCTTATTATGCAGAGAAGACGTGGACTTATTTATCTTCTTAATTTCAGGGAATAGACAATGCAAGCAAGCAAAGAAAGAAATGCAGATCAAAATGAAACATGCGTGTTTTGGAAAGAATTACTATAAACTACAAATACTAGAAGGTTTGTATTCTTTGCAATGGTTAAATATTTTCTGTATAAATAAAGAACAAGTCTGGGTTTAGTATAAATACAACAATTTAAAAAATTTAAGTTATTACAGAAGAAACTTAGGGGGTTTGCATGTAACATATCATTTAAGCATGAGGATAATAAGAAAAAAGATAGTAGATTTAAACTGTTATATATCCCATTGTGAGAATTTTATTCAGAAGAAATAATTGGTTACCAAAATAAGCCATGAATGCCATGAGAGGCCTGCTAAACTTATTGCTCTTCAAATTCTCTATTTTGAATAATAATATATGCTTCAGCCCTGAATTCTATGCAGATATACAACTTTACTAACACAGCGCTTGTTTCAAGGTAACATCCAATGAGTATCTTAATTTTATGGCTTGGGTAAGATGCTAGCAACAGATTCCTTTTCATCCTCATAAATCTTCCTGCTTTAATAATAAACTGATTTATTTTTCACCAGGTGTTAATTGTGTCAAGAAATTTACTTTTGGCTAGCTTTCTAATTTTTTGAAAAAAATGTAATACTTAGGCTCAGAGCTACTTATGTAAGAGACTGTATACCAATTTCCAGCTGCAAAGCACTTCATTTTTCCATCAACTCTATTTTGAAATTAGACAATGTTTTATCTCTCCAAAATGAACACTAAGTGTTCTTTAGCAAAGAAAAAAAATTTCATATGTAAAGGTAAAGTCACTCTAGAAAAAAAAAAAAATACAACCCAACTCCTACATTTAAGATACTAAGAAAGGTATGCAAAGAGTGTTTGTTCCCTATAGCTCTTCAGATTTCTCCTCTTCTCCTAAGGGTAAATCCAGAACTTCACAGTTCCCCTCTAGAGGAACTCTTTTATACTCCTCCCTGTGGCTTTTTATTTACCGTCTACCATTTCATAAACACCCATCTTCCTGCTTCTAAACATTCTTTTCTTTAGCATATAGGAACTGTCAGCTTCAGCCCAAACTGCCCCCTGCCCAGTTTTAACCCAGAACAAGAAGCAATGTAGAAGAAATAGAGAAACTTTTTTTGGTTGGTTTTTTTTGTGTTTTTTTTTTTGTTTGTTTTGTTTTGGGTTTTTTTTTGCTTTTCATTATCACACCGGACTTTCTACAATGAAAATACATAATTGGGCAAGAGCATGATAGAGTCACCAATGCAAAGGGGCCAAATGTTCAACTATCATAGACTGTTGCTGTCATGCAGCAGCTCAGAAATGTACTGAACAAATTGTCTACTGCACAGCTTATAACTAAAACATCAACTTAAATAATAGATATGAATTATTTTCTTCCATTTAGCCCCATAATCCTTGCTCAACAGTATGCTAAGGAAAAGAATGTTAAGTTCAAAAATATTTTCAATTCTTGTGCTTTCTGTAGTACTCATGCTATTCCTGTGGAATGTGTTTTTGGAAAATTCCATAGCATAATCTTTGTCATTGTATTTCCCTCAGTACAAAGCGGAACCTATGAGATGACTAAATCCAATATAATCAAGTATGCAACCTATACAGTGCTTTGAGATGCAGCACAGTTATGCATAATGTCACATAATAATCAATATAAGCACTCGGTTCAAAGACAAGACTATTCTAATCTATTTTAACGAACCAAAAAGATCCCAGTATTGCAAACGACCAACTGCTTGTACTTCTGCTTGTTGCCTGTACTTTAATAAGCATTTTCTATAGAATATTTTTGGACTATTGGCAGGAATCAGACTTCTACAAGGGCATTGCCTTAATGAAGGAGGAAAGGAAAATTAAGTAAAAAGGGAGATGCTGAAAAATATTTTTTTTAAAAAAGAGCTTTCCACAGGTGGTACTCTAACTTGCAATGAGTCCCTTGAAGGGAAAACAAAGCCACTGATACTACAAGACAGCAAAACACAATCCATCTGACATTCCCAGGACAAAGGCATAGAATCACTCGCAAGATCCGTATTACATTTCATGGCTTATGTGTTTGGATTTGAACTAGGTACTTTTTTAAATTGTTATATACAGATCAGGGGTGATTTGCTGACAGATGAAACTTGACTTTTGAGGTCAAACAGTAGGCCCAAAGGAGATGAAAGGCAGCTCAGCTGATATTGACTCTGCTCACACTCGGACAGGGCAGATTTCTTTGGCTTTTTTGCAGGCTGTAGATCACTTCTAATGAGTTAGAAGTTATCACATGAACCATGAAGTCTCTACCTATTACTGCTGTCCCCTCTTCTACTCTTTTTTTTTTTTTTCCATTTCTGTCCCCCTTTTTCTCCTTAAGTTCTCTGTTTTCTTGGGGAGAATACATTTGCTGGTTTTACGGGGCTTTTATGGGTGAGATTGAGTGGTTCATACATACCTTTCAGCAGCAAAGTAATTGATCTCTTAAACTGTATCTGTAAATGATAACACTTGTGTGTGCAGATTATGCTAGTTTCAGACTAGCACACTTGGTTTAAGATGTTTTGTCTGTCAGCCTTGTGCCTTTGTCGTATGTTATTTTCACAATTCAATAAAAACAGCGTATCACTACTATTAGAATTTCACTAATTCTTACAGTAATTATGTATCTGCTTTGACATTTGCTTAATAAGTACTACAAATACTTTAGAAGTAAAGTAAAATTTACTTAAGTAAACCACAGATTTCCTACAGAAACAGTCATAGTGTGGCACAGACATGCAACGTGGATTATTTAGTCTATTAAAATTTTATGGTACAATTACACATGCATTATTCTGCATGACAGAAATGGATGGATAGATATAGTACTTTATTTTTAAAGCTTTAGACACAAACATACACAGAAATCAACCGACTACTTAATTTAAAAAAAAGCAGAATTTACATGCAAGAAATTACTTTCTAAGATCCTCCAAATTTTATTACTTTCAATAATAAAAAAAAAGCTGTCACCTTAATTTTTTTGTAGTCTCCTTAAATATGAGGGTTTTTTATTTAACTTCAGGGACTGCTCAAAGCAATTTAGAATGGATTTGGCAAATACTTTAAATTTTAATCTGACATTGCTCTGGTGGTGCATTTGGAAAATGAGGTCTTTAATATTGAGAAAAAGGTTCACCAGAACTCCAAAATAAGTACAGCTTTCTATTCCATTACAGGACAAAAACAATCATGTAACTTCTTATAATCAATTTTGCACAAGAATTCATTGGGTATTTAAAAAAATTCACCTTCGAAAACAAACATGAAAAAATGTGTGACCAATTCTGTCCACATTTTATCCACACAGGTTCATACATCGTGAAATCATTTACTATAGAGTATGTAGGATTTGCACTCCTCCTGCATTATCTCCACTTTGGTACCCAAATGTGTATAGGAATAAAATACTTCTATCCATTTCTGTATTTTAAAAATATTAGATTTAGCCATAAATGAAAGTCTTTGAGTTTATACCTGTGTGATATAGTCGAAAAAAACACATTCCACCACAAAAAAATTGCTATATTACTACATGGGCTAAAAGTGGTCTACTCAGATATTAACTGTTTATTTCTCTGACACAGGTAAACAAAAGAGCATTACAACTTGAATATTTTAAGTTTAGATTGCCATCTGGTTTTTTATAACACTAAAAAAAAAAAGTCAAGAAAACATTATATTAAATAAAGTATCATAAGGATTTGCAGTACAAATAAAAATCTTTCACATAACTGCTATTATGTCACTTCAAAGAACATGTCACTTCAAAGTGAAATCTTGGCCTTGTGGAATTCAAAGAATATGTTGCCATTGTCTTCAATCAAATCACATTTTCACTTCAAGACCTTACGTGGTTTGGGGGAAGAAAAGGATTATTACTACTTATACTACTTGCTACTACTACTAGTCATTACTTTAAAAGCAGACTGAAATATGTAAGTGGGAGAAGAAAAAAAGATGAGCAAGAAAAGTTTATTTAAGAAAACCCTTCGTGGATATACTACAATTGCTGCCTGGTGCCAAAGGAAAAGGATCTTGCATCCATTATTTTGGATGCAAAATAATCTGGATGCAAAAGGAACTACCAACAGGCTGTCCTTTTGAAAATCAAGCACATGAAGGCAGAAAAAATAAAATAGAAAAGGACTGACTTTGGAATACCACACACAAATAGACTAGGAGGTAACAAACAAATTCCATACAGCAGAATAACTAATATTGATATAACGACTGGAAAGCCTTTATGATAATCTAGGGAAAAAAAAAAACCATGAAAAAGACTCCAGTCTGAAAAGACATGCACAGTAGGAGTGCAAATGATACAAACAGAAACATAGCTGCCACAATGGTGATCCAAGATGATATAGAAAAAACAGTTTTATCATTCAAAGGGAAAAGCTCTTTGACCAGCAGTGTGCTGGATGGCAGAGGTGATAACAGGTCTCAAGCCACTTACAATCAATTTATGACTGGATTCTAAAAACAGTTAACCAATAAATTTAAAAGTAAATACAGGACATTCTGTGGGACTGTCTTTTCCCGTAATTAGTCATGATATATCTATTACACGGTTGGAAGCTACAATAGACCCCAAAGCTGGAATCTAGGTCCACTGACACTAATGGCAAAATTCCTGTTGACTTCAGTGAAGGCAATACCTTCCCTAAAGCATAGTACCCACATCACTTCATCTGCAAAACCAGTTCTTCTATATATAGTATCCCAATGACACGGTAATATCAACTATGATTACTATGTAAACTATAGCTTGTAAATTGCTATTACATCATTTTTTCTGTCCTGTGATGCTCACTGCACATTAAATGTAATGGTCCCAGCCAAAAAGTGAAAGCTGTTCTCTGCAGAGAAAATGTTTGTTACTCCTCTTCCTCAAATCGAAAAAGGAACACAGTCAAGTCAAACGGGTAGATATTGCACAGGTAAAGCAAATATTGGCAAGAATAATAATGCTGAACAAGCCAAAGTATTGTTTTTCAAACACTGCCCTTAGCATTCATCATTTTACATTTCAGTATTTTCTTAGACTAAATACAATGTCTCCATATTCTTAACATATAGAAGCAGTCTTTTATGAGTAAAACTGATCTGAACTATTTTAATTGTATGGGCTTTTGACAATAGTACCAGTCACTAGTACTATTATTATTCACATAATCAACTCAGTCACTTAAGATAAACTGAATAAATTAGAAGTTATTTAAGTTTGAAGGATCAAATAAAGTACTGCAGAAGGAGGAATTACAAAGCAAAGCAAAGCGGAAAAAAAAATTAAAATCATCTGCATGCTTTTTCTAATGGAGAAGTTGAGGACCTAAAGGCTAGGATGCTTGTTTTCCCAGAAATACTGTATGTACCTATTTAATACATTTCATATTCTTAAAATGGCCTTCAAGTCCGCAAAGTTCATTTATTTGGATACAATGAATATAGCATAGTGAGCATCAGAAGTATTCTGCAAAGCTCCACAGAGGAAGAGCACAACAGTAAGGTAATGGATCCTCATGCTTTCATATGTTACAGCGGGCATTTTAAAAAAGAACTTACTGGATTGTACATCTGATTGAACAACTGTTCAGCTTGCTACATTGCAAAGTTGGAAGGGAGTGAAGCACAGACAGGAAAAGAAGGAAAGATCCAGGAAAACAGCATTAACTCAACAAAACCAGTGCATTTGCACAGAAGAACTTGTCATAAAAAAGTAGAAATTTAAGATTCTAAACATTCCTTGGTGAAAGTGAGAGGCACTGAGAAAACATAAATGTTGACTTTGGCTCCTAAAAAAGAATAGCTGGAGTAAGAAATTTAAGGTTTGTGTTACTTTCCCTTTCTCAAGTTAAATAACCCATGAAATAAAGAAAGGTGTCCACTTTTGATGATACATTAAGTGCTGGTCTCAAGCAATGAATCACGAGAAGTGCTTTTGGCTGAGGCTGCAATTTATCATGAAAGCTTCAAAGATGGTAATAATAAAAGATTAATTAAATTGTATCATTAAATTTATTACTTTTTGTTTAACACAAGACTGAATTTTCTATGCAGAATGACTTTCAAATAGTACAGCTTGGCAAAAAGTACTTTAGCAACTGCAAATATGTCAGTAAGCAAGTAAATTTAAGATAATGAAAAACAACAAAAGGAGGAAATTCTAGAGTGGGTAATAAGATTATATATATATACACACATATATATATAAAACACTTAGCTTGCTATTAGGTAATTTCTGCTGTTCTTTCACTAGTAGCAATACAAAGTAAGTCAATAAAAAGTCTGTGGAATTTCGGCAAAAAACAATCATTGAGCATTCTTCTGGGGTTTATGCTTATTTTTTAATTTTATGAAAATCAATCCATAATCTTTGTCAGAAAAAGTTTAATAAGCATGCCTATCATTTTAAACATTATTTTGTGTACCAAAAAATAGCACAGTCACATGAATAGTTACTCTTTATAAATATCCTATTTATTACTTTTGGAAATGTGTCTACTCTATAAAATGAAAACAGTGGTTGTAGAATCGGCATGTTTTCTCCTGCTGAAATGCAAACAATCCAGTTATGTAATACTGAAAAATATTTGGGTCTAATCAGACCCAATCAAAACCATCTTTATTATCAATAAATTAATCTTATTATCTCCAAAAACAGGAAGGAGAGGAAATAAGGAAAGAGAAACTTTAAAAATAATTAAAAAAAAAAAATTAGATATTTTGTTTGGACATGCCCCTTGTACACATTTTTTTTCAGGCATAGTACTTATTACCATTAGTGCTCATGGAAAACTAACTCCTAGTAAATGTACACAGAATAGTATCTTCATATTTATTAGTATAATCTGTTGAAACACATAAATCAACATTAAACTATGAGGACTTTAAAGTCCCATAATGAAAAATGCCTTCTCTATGAGATTTTTAGAGAGAGAAGTCATGTGTAATCAGCATTCAAGTTTCTCAAAAGAACACGCAGCCCTTTGGTGTCACTTTTGAAAAAGACATATAAACTGTGCCCATTCCTTCTAGCTTCTCTAGTGGTTAATCTTTATACATAAGCACACTTATTATGCGACATGCAGGTTAATTTACTCCAAATTCTGTTGATGTTCCCTCCTACTCTAACACAGACATATGCAAGAATAACCCAGATTTCTGTTTCAGTTAGTTTCCTAAGGAATAAAAACATGGTGAAGGTAGATTTCTGGAGACCAATTACTTTTTAATACAGGATATTTACAGGTTCGAACATAAAGTACTTTATTAGAGAAAATGTGAATTGAAAATTACTGTTTGGAGTCTACTATCATTAACAGTCACTGTTTCTGTTCAACTAAATGTGCCCACAAAGGAGGCTGTAACTACATTTTATTGTGGAAATACCTGGTCTCCTACAAATGTTGGGTGAATTTCCACTGGGGCTTTGTGCTGTATTTATGATATAATAAAACTATTATGTTTTCAACTTTCATTTAATAATCCTTTGTATTTATACACAGGGAACATACTCCCTTTTTATACGAAAGACGTCCCAGACACTCGCGGACTTTTATTAGTGCTTATTTTTCCATGACTGTATGATGTGTTTATATGTACAGTCATAAAAGATTGACTTAGGATTTCAAGTCCTTCAGGAGAATTTTTTCTAAGTGATATGTGCTATTAGAGTTTTTAAACTAATTTTTTAACGAAGAAAATTAGATATTTCAGATTGTAATTAAGTATATTTTGTAGTGAAGTGCAAAGTAAACAAACACATTTTCTAACAAAAGAAAACAAAATAAAGGACTTCCAGAGAAACAGCTTCTTTGGATACTTTAATTCTGACATCAATAGCATTTATAAGCTATCGACCATTTAAAGTAGTTGTGTTTCCTTGAAAAGTTTTGTATATGTCTATTGAAAAAGATTCCCTTCCTTCCTGTCCACAACTAAACTTGTTAACACAGGCACCTAATTGCACATATTCATTCTGAATTAAGAAATAATAGAAGTATTAGGTTTATACTGTGGTATCCTTTATACTTTGCAATACCTTCTTCACAAGTAAGGCTACTGAAACTCTGCTTAAACACAGAGCAGAATGCTACTCAACCTGGGTAAAAGAGTGTCAGAATATTATCCTAATGGTGGTACCTTTTACAGAACAAATAAATGTTCTTTTCTAGAAAATGAACCATCAAATATTAATGTAAAAAACCCTAATGTTTAACATACATTTAGTCATGAATTGCAGAAGGCAAACATAATGCCTAAATCCATCAAATATGTCATGAGATTGGTGTTCAAACAATGAGAGCAGACATTACCAAATGACACAGAGAAAGGTCAAAGAAACAATGTATGGTAGAAAAGGCATCAACAAACTTGCAAATCATTTAAGCAAAAAACTATTTTAATACATCATTTTAAATAAAATCATGTTATAAAACGTAAGATTTGTATGTTTTCCTTTAAATGCTTGCTTCCACTACTTGCCGAATAGAAATACTGAATTGCTAGCTGAGATAAAATATGTGTTACTTTGCTTAATTAGCACAAACGTGTTCACAAGCAAAGCCAAAAAAATGCCAAAATAAAACCTAGCTAGAGTTTCCATTTTGGAAGGAATTTTTTTTTTATTAGGAAGTGCAGATTTTTTGAATGACCCTGAACTTTTTTCCCACGCTACAAGTATTTCAGTCTACTGCTAATAGTGGTATAAATTCATATACATACAAATTGCTGGTTTGATAATTTCTTTCTGCCCTTCCAATTTCCCTCCAAGCCCTGCTCCCAGTACATCTATTTGTAGCAGCTTCTCAGAATTCCCTCGTATAGATATTCAAGATAATTTCTGAGACTCATTAGTGGCTTTGGTATAAGCCTCTTAAGAAAAAGTTAGCAGTATTTGATGCAAGCATCAGCAAACAGCATAAGATGGGTAGATTTTAGATTTACTCCAGAAGAGTAAATAAGCTTATCTTTTCAAAATGAGAGGGTGGGATATTGATTTTTGCTTTTCTGTTTGGTTTTTGTTTTAAGATGGAACTTACCTTTTTCAACTGTGCTTCCAACTTACTACACTCTTCTTTCTTTTGTTCTATGGCTATTTCTAAAGACTTAAGTTTGGAGTCTCTTTTCAGCCCTGCTGATGCCAATGAAGATGCATGTTCTTTGAGATCGATTAAACTAGACTGAAAAATGACCAAGAGTAAAAAGTTAATTCCTAGTCACCAGGACACTAACTTATTGCCAACTTAGTAATCATTTGGATCCTGCTCCCCCTCCCCTTCCCCAAAAAGAGCTGACACAAATATAAGCATTGATACAAAAGACACCGTTTTGAGAATACAACCAATTGGAATCACAGGAACTGATATGCAGTGAAACACAGAAACAGTCATAATACAGACAAGTTGACATTATATTCTGGAGGTACAATTACTTTGAAGCCTATTGTTCTAACTGACAAATGAAAAGAGGAGCAACAATGGAATATTTGAGCCTACGTAAAAGAAAATATAGAGAAAACAACGTACAGTTATGCAAAAACTGAAGCAATATTTTATGTACAAAAGTGAAGACTATGAAGAATGCTTAAGTAAACAGCAGTTCAGAAGCTGACCACTCAAGTGGCAGAATTTCAGTACTTAAAATGATTCAAGTGTAATCCTTATGCACTTTCTTTCATCATAATGATATAGATAGAAGAACATAGATTTTACTGAAAAGACTGACCTCTTTTTCTGTCAGTTCAGCTTGTAAAGCATTAACCTTCTCCTTCAGGTCTTTGTTTTCTTTTTTATACGATTCGATTTCTTCAAGTCTTTCTCTGTCATCTCGGTCCCTTTGCTCCTTCAAGCGCTCTATTATTCTTTCCTAGCAAGGGAAAGAATTGCAAAATGGAAAAGTCGAGAATCATTTCAAGAAAAGACAGAATAAAAATTTTTTACATTAAGTAGCACTTAGAAAAAACAACTATCAGAAGCAAAGGATGACTGAATTAATGGTATTAAAGTCAATGCAAGGTTTCCCTTGATTTCAAAGGCATCAGATCAAGATTTTAAATACTTGATAAGAGTAACATAGTACAGAAACTTCACTAAATGTCTATACTGACATGAATTTGTTTAGTCTTGTGATAGCTATGGAAAGTTTTTCATCTCAGTACTATATTTCCTGTATTGATAAGTGATTGAAGTCTTGAATAGAAGTTCAAAACAGCAAGGTGATAACTGGCTTACTCAGCCTGAATTTGGTGGTTTTCTGAATGCTAGTAGCGTCTATAGTGATAGCAAGAATCTTTCAAGATCCCAAATCTAATTTGGAGTTAGTTCAAGACATATTTTGCAAACAGCCAATTCTCAACACTTATATACATAAAAAGGGAGTCTAAACTCAAGGCTGTGATTTTCATCCCAGCAATCTTCAACCTTGGAGATTTTCAAAACCCAGCTGGACTGGATCCTGAGCAAATTGCTCTAGTTGACTCTGTTTTGAGCAGCTGGGTTGGACTAGATAATCTCCAGGTCTTTTCCAGCCTCATTGGTTCTGTAGAATAGGCAGAAACAGAGACATTTTCTAGATTCTGTATCTCAAATACTACTTTGCTACTCAGTCTCTCTCCCCCTATTTTCACAACTCATCCCTTTGTAACACCAATCACATCAGCAACTCTGCTGACAAGTGTCCATTGCCCCCTGCTTCTTGTCTGTTCCTCCTTGCATACTGAATAGCAAAGGAACTAGTTACTAGAAAATGGAACACACACAGTGTTTTCAGAAGACTGGGAAGTTTTCTGTAAGTGTGCCCTTGTATTTTCAGCTTTTATATATATCTGTCTTCCACTACACATCTGTTGAAGACCTGTTTATTCAGTCTTCCATCATTTAAATGGCAGATTATCTGCATGTATAAAGTTTAAAACTGATTAAAACTTTCTTTATGAACTGAATAAATATTTAATTATTTTAAATTACTGATTTAAAACTTGGCTACACTTATATCAATTTGATTTTAATGAGTTATGCATCTCCCTGAAAATATTTAAATGCCAATTCAAGAAATAGAAAAATTCAGCTTCTCATATTGATCTTTACTTATTTGGATTGTCTATTCTTTGTGGTTGCTTATTAGAGAGCTAATTGTAGACTCCAGTGTAAGTGCAATTAAGCATATTAGAATTTTAATTTATATTTTTAAATCAACTTATTTTTGCATTCTGTTTATACAGCAAATGTAAGCTTTGATGCAACACATTTTCTTATGTAACATGAGATATTAAGAACAAGTATGACAAGCAGATGTGGGGTATCAGTCTTCACAGATGCTTGCTACATTGGATGTGAAACTACGCCTAAGTGCAAAACATTATATATTTCAAATATACTCCTTATAGAGCCATTTCAAATATTTATATTTATATTCCTCTGATAAAATAATTTTTTTCTTCCAGTTATATAATATTGGCTTCCAGCTGTAATAATTTGTTTCACCAATAGTCAAAATTTTTACAAATGCATCGTATGGAGTATCTTATAATGTAATTATATGTACTAGTAAAATAAATGTTAATTTTTTTAGATTTTAAACAGTTAGACAAAGACGTTTACCAAATAAGTAGTTATATTTAAGTTTGTAAATAAAATTATTTTAAATCTTTTAGACACTGAAAGATGTAATATACACTGTAATATAATAATCATTTAGGTAACAATCCTGTAATAAGAATATGGCCATACTTATTTGCTACTCCTTCTTCCTAAGGAAAACCTTTTCAAAGGGCTGGAAGTTGATAGTACTACTTCATTTTGTATCCAGTATTCCCCTAACATCAGGGACTCCTTTTCACAATGTAGCTAACTGAATATACATATCACCAAATTAGCATTACTGTAGGAATCGTCACAGCATACAGTGTTGACTAGTCATTTAAGACTCATATCCCTACTTATTTCATTCAGAAGGAAATACACATTGAGACCAAACTATTTCCACTTAGCATACAGTAAAAAGGATACAGCCAAAACTAAAGGTAGCAGGCAATGTGCAGTTCAATCTTTTCTCAGGACATAATCAACTGTCTATGCACTGGGAGCCCTGGCACTGCAGACGTAGACAAATCCTGGCTCCATTCAGCCCAATGGCAAAATCTCCTTTAACTCATACCTAACAGGATTTCAGGTAGAAATGTGTTCATACAGAATGATGGTCCTTCAACAGCAACATTGTTGAATATCACACAAATGGCAAACAAGCAAATGTGCTAGGATTTATTTTTGTTGGTTTTTTTTTTTAAATTACTATTAGCTGGCTTTTGCAATATAGATTATGCAAGAAAAGAATGATATGAGATACTAAATAACTTCAAGTTTATTCCTAGTTACAAATAATGTGTGTTCTTAATCCCTTGAATATTAGCATTAAAATGCTAGCCTCCACTAAGTGGAACAGTTTAATAACCATTTAGAACCTATGTAGTTATATTCAGATTTGGTTTTATACCATTTCCTTCTTGAATAGTTATTTACCTAAATTATGTTTTTTCTTCTATAACAAATTAAACATAACACTATTTCATCCTAATAATGAACAGTATAATTTTTTTCTCAGTGGATCACAAAAGACGACTAATTTATCTATGTGTCAGCTGCATGAGGCTAAATGTCAAAAATGTGTTAAAAGGCCCTAATATACCATGTTTTACTTGATTAACAGCTAACTTGCAGAAATCCCAACAATGTGTTCTTGTTTCAGTCTATTTGCATTGGCGAGCCTTGCTCATGCACTAATCTAGGACCTCACAGGTCTAATCTATTTGCACGTTATCACAGAAGCAGGAACTGAATTGCCGCAGCATATAGCTCTACTATCAGACATACTCAATTGCTTATCTGCTCTGTGCTGCTACAGTAGGACCAACTTTATAAATATCAGCTTCATGAAAGCAAGCTCTTGAGCTGCTTTGGGCCAGTCCAAGAGCCGAGATATACTTTGAAAAGTTTCTTGTTAAAACATCAAGGAAGCTGATAGCAGTTTTGCATCTTCTGATTTTCAAACTTTTTTTTTAATAGGAGTGAACTTATTTTTTGCTTCTTGCAATGCAACCTTTATTGCTGTTAAGAATTTTTAGTGCTTAGGAGAGGTTCCAACCTTAGGGGTAAGGAATTAAAGGGATTTTCCAGTTTAGTTCTAAAATGCACTCAAACGTGACTAAAGTTGTGCTGATTCGATTCTGATTCTTGACAAGAAATTATATCAGCAATATTGCCAGAAAAATATGAATATTAAAAGGATTCAATTTCAGAAAATTTTGATGCTGTTTTATGTCATCTGCAGTAGTTTCTCATTTTGTGTTACCAAGCTACCTAATCACTAAATGTGAAAGAAAATCAGAGACAGATACTTGGGAAAACCTATTTTCATGAAGAATAAGGAGCCATATTTTCTAATTCAGAGCCAAAATCTCAATCTGAGTATTTTCAAGAACAATGCAGGAGAAACATGAATGTTCTAGCATTTGAGTTTGGGACTTTAAAAATAGCTTCATAATTAATTCATATCATATGATCATGTTTTAAATTTTTTTTCTTTCCACAGAAACTAAGAAAAGCAATTAAAATCAGTTTTAGTGAACTGTGGCTAACTAATCTGGTATAAATTAATTTAATTTATATTTAAAAGAGCTTCCCTTGATGCTCTTGGAGTATTTTCAGCATTATTTTTTACTTAAAATTCTGAAAACTATCTAATTGGCCTAATCTCAGAGTATAAAACAAACATATTTCTGACAAACTGGGCCTGATATAATTTCTAGGGAAAAAAACCCAAACAAACAATGCATTTACATGGAAATCACATATTCTTGAATGAAAGCAGCATCCTTTCTTGACAGCACTACAAATTTAAATTGATAGAAGTACGTATATTGGTGCACTTGTTAATAAGAAACTATCACCAAAGTTTCTGTTTTATCCTGTTGGGACAAAAATCTATTAAATATTTCTACTAGTATTTGCAGTGGAAAAAGTTAATAACTCTTGATAAAGTCTGTAGGTCTTAAGAATGCTACTGCAGACAGAAGTAGGGATAAGAAAGTTGGAATCTGAAAGCTGGACTCAAATAGGAAGGAGACATATGTAAACATAAACTGTTAAGGTATCTAGCTGCCAGAAGACACAAAAAAACCTAGATGTAGTTTATTTGGAACTTCTAGAAGATACCTACTGGCATCTTTCAACATATAAATACAACCCATCTTAATACATTAAGAGATCACATTTAAGATTAAGAAACCTACTCCTGAAAGCATGGCCTTCAAAAAACGTTCAATGGGAAAGAAACAGTGCATGATTTCTCTGTACAAGAAACAATCAAAATTATACGTACTTTTACCCTAAGATCAAGTACCCTGTTTCTCAAAAGTTCATAGTAACTCTATTCTGCAGTGTTGCTTTTCTTTTTTAAATATAATATATTAATCATTCCCCAACTGTAAAAAGATCTCCCAGTAGCACACACATTAAAAAAATAGCAAATCCATCAGAATTGAATTTTTTTAACATGGTTCTCCATAAGCAAATTTATCCAATGAACAGGGCAATATTTTAAATCTTTTAGAACTGATATTCTAGATTTTAAAGTTTATCATCAATATTGCTGCCCAGACTGCCAGCTACTGTAGATCATCCAGTAACTGTGTAGGAGCTGTGTTATGTATCTTTTTAGAAATTGGACATATATTAATGATTTAATAATTTAATTAAGCTAACGGATCTCAAAATACAGAAAAATACAAATGATGAATTTATATAAATTTATGTAAAAATTCAAGCCTATCGTAACACAGGCACTAATTTGCATAATGATCTGCATAATTCATAAATTAATTGATACGCTCAGTTATAAAGTTCTGTAGAAAAAGGCTATTTAATAATTCTGTGTATCTTCTCCTTAGGTTAACAAAGTAGTATTGCTGAAGTAATACACAATAAGTATAGCACTTATATATATACGAGTTCTTCTCTTTATATACTGCCACCTAACTTCTATAAGTAACAGTCTCTAAAAGTGCTTGAAACAGTCACCAGAAACCACAGCATAACTCAGCTTCATGCCACTTCTCAAAAGCATTGGCTTACAAAAGATCTCATTGCCTTCATCAGCAGCAAAAAGACAGAAATCTCTGTGGCACAGGGAAACATCCCATAGTATCCACTGTGTATGTGTCCCAGAGCCTGCAATCCCTGCAGGAAAGATGCTGTTCTCAGCTGGCTGTTTGTAAGCAAAGCGACTGCTCTGTACAGAATTCAACCCTAGGGACCCCTTGTGAGTTCTAATCAACTCCACTTAGAGAAACTAGTAATCACACTGACTCTTTTAAAATAAAATAAAAACGTCTGTTCATATATTCATGCAGTTCCAAATGAAGCAGACATGAACTTCAAAAATACATTTCAGAGAAGTATCTAAGTTTATCTAACTTCTCCAAAACATGAAAACTAGCATTATTTATTGGACTTTGAACCTTTATTATAGCAATCAAACTAAGCATGACACAAAATTTCCATCTCTCAGGGTCTCTAGTGTTATCATGTTTCAAGTCACCATATACACAACAAAATTCTATAGCATAATTTTTAAACAAACTCCACAACAATTCCACACCACAATATTTAAAAATAATGCATCCTGAGTATAGTAAAATTTTACAATTTGTATCTCTGAGAATAGAATATTTATATCTAGAATAATATATAATATATTATAGAGAATATATTAATCTATATATTCTATATAAATATTATATAGAATATTTTTATATATAATAGAATGTTTTCAGGTATATACAAAACTTCTTCAAAATTATAAAAACTTTCACATTTATTTATTAGTTTACATTTGTTTCAACAGCTGTTATAATGGTACTGGTTCAAAATTACTTGAAAACAACTAATTGCCACTCATTAATTTGGGTTAGGTTTTAACCCAATACTTCTTAACAATTTTTATTTCTAGCAGTGAGAAGAAGGCTATCCATGTTCTGTTCAATACCTCCACATTTGCTGCTTCTACTATGAACCCTGGCAAACTGTCATTAGTTTAATATTTTCAACAGAGAAATACATTACAATTGAAGATGGATTGCAACTTAGCAAATTACCCCATCTATGAAGTATTGCACAAGTGCATTTTCTCTGAAGTACTGTACATGTAGTTGAGGAAGCAAATGAGATACAAGATTTCTTTGGGTTTTGACAATCTACTTCACACTCAGTTAGACAGGAGAACAGGCAGGTTTGCAGTGTGACACTCACTCTGCTTTCTACGTTGACAATAGTCCCGGGATGGTTAAAGGACCGTTTCTAACTCTCAGATGTTTCCATGGGCATTTTGGGAAAGTGGCAACGTAGACTAGTCCAGAAAAGACAGTTTACAAGGAAGAAAAACAGATTATAAAGTACTTTGTGTAATTTTTTAATAATGTGCTGTGGGATTGGTGAGAACTGTGTCCAGATCAGCAGTAAAAGATTTAAAAAATGCACCTTCTTTCTTTACGGCAAAAATCCATATGAAGCCACAATAATAGTAATGCCAACTTTTTTCACTGTTGTAAACCAATTAACATTACACATACAAAAAATCAAAAATATAACATTAGCATTTTAGGTGTTAGTGCCAACATCAGAGTGGCATTTTAAAGTCATATACAGTCATAAATACCTTCCTAGGATTACACACTGCAGAATAGCACATAGTAGTTTAATTAGTTGCACTCATCTCACATTTAAATAATATATATTAAGATCTATGAGCTGCAAAAACTTGTACTGATATTTTTTTGGCATATAAATTCACTTGGATTACCACGTATTCAAAGTTACTGGGAAGAAAAACCCTGACCTCACTGAAACTGTTAGGAATGTTGCTTCTAATTTAAGCAGTCCAAATTTATCTCTTCTGCTAGGTATTTTCAAATTAAAGGCATATAGTTTTTACAGAAAAAAAAGGACTTCTCCATTTTTTATGAAATACAATCTCTCCTATAAATGAAGTATAGAAAATAAATAGAGCTAGCAGCAAGCCAAAGTAACAGTTGGTACAGTCACCTGCTGTTGGCTCTTCAGTTAGGCCCTGCTTAACAAAGAACAGGATAATCAAGAGCACAAAGCTATAAAAATACCCCAAACTCCACTCCACTCCTTTAAGTCAGGTGTCCATGCCTTTCAGTTCTTTCATGGAACACCCACTCGCCAATTGTCTAAAGGAAAATCTTCCCATGTCCTGGTCCATTTACTCCATCCCCATTTAAAAGGACATCCTTCTTTACCTCAGAGTCCTGCTTCAGTTCATCAACCAGGAATCACTTCTTGCTCATCCTATCAAAACAGAGCCACCTGCTTTCCTGACAAGGCCCACAGGCTTTGTTACAGGTACCAGATCATCTTAAAAAGACATTTTCTGAACACTCTTTACGCACAAGAGTGGCACAAAATGCTGTTCCATAAGAAAAACATTACCTTTTCTGATAGAGCTTCTTCTAAAGTTGCTAGTGCTGTGTCTGTGTTACTAGAATCCGTCTGCAATGACTTCACTCTGTCTTTTAGATTAGTTAGTTGCTTGTCTTTGTCCCTAAGTTGCTCCTGTAGATTTTCAATCTGAAAATAAAAACAGATCATAATATTCATCAACCTTGCCTTAACATTCAAAGAGGGACTAGGGTGCCAGGATCAACTGAATGTATACATATCACACATATGATACCTATGCCTCAGTATATCGCCAGGTTTTTACATGGTATAATATCAGCAGTTTTTAACTGTCCTTTCTATTCTGTTCTAATAAGTTATAGAAAAAAGTCTCAGTGCAGCCAGATATTTTATTATTTAAATATTTTCTGATATTAATCACTTTAGTTTAAGGTACTGCATTACCTCAGTAATTCAAAGTATGTGTGGAATTACCCCTTTAGATTATTCTAGCTGCAAAAAGGACAAAGAAAAGGAGAAGCAAAGCAAGTTCAGTGAGCCTTAAACTGGGGAAGCAGAAAGATGATAACCTACCTATCTAGAAACATTTTCCACAATGCCCTGCTGTAAAGGAAACTCATCTGGGCAGAGATCAGGATGATTATACTTCAAAAAGCCAAACCCAGAAACAAAAAAACCCAAACAACCCAAAGGCCACCATTTCCATTCACGTTTTTCATCTCCATGAAGATTTAAGGTATGTCACTATTTTGGATATTAAAACTCCTTTAAACAGGTCTAGTTATCCCTCTAGCAAGTATTTAAACATACTGCTAAGGTAGCTATAAACACACTGGTTTGTTAAACACATCATGATTTATAGAGGTTAAGTCAGAAAGGGTTTGCACAAACAATTGTCCACATGACCATGTGGATTTTGGAAGCAAATCTGAAAAGAAGCACTCAGTTTCTGATTGTCATAGCAATCACCTTCTATGGCTGTAAAGCACTATGACCTTCTGCACATAATGCACAGAGGACATGTGGTATGTCAAATGTGTAGAATTTTATTAATTGTATGTCAGAAGAATCAACCTCCCTTCATCCTACACTCTCAAATGCCACTCACTATTATGCCACTGGCATAAAACCAAAATTTGTTCCATAATACTTAGCACAAGTAAATAGCTACAAGAAAATTAATTAGTCTATTATATTGGTATACCACTTTATATGATATGACAAAATATGCCAAAATCCATAAGGTATCATTTGTTTAAAACTAATTTTGAAAATGATGGTAAAATTTGCCAAATTATTACTGTCAACAGAGATAAAAAATTCTTACTTTCGTAAGTGAACTTACACCTTGGATCATGTTCTGGTGCTACTGAAAGGAATGAAGTTTTGCTGTTCATTTCATGAAGTAATGTAATCTTTCTCAAAGCCAACTTAATTTCCATTTAAAGCAATTCAGATTTAAACCGGATCCTTCAAAATTACTGCTAAATTGTACTTAAAGATTCTTTAACAAACCTGAAGCTGAATTCAATGGATGTGCAGCTCTGCAGAAATCAACTGTTATGTCAATAAAAACTTGGTCTCCATATGCAAAAATGTACCACCATAATCAAACACACTTTAATTTGGGGCATATTTTGGTAAAAATTCTCTTCCTACTACATTATACATTTGTATGAAAAAAGCCTGAAGTTTTGATATCATAAATATATATAATCAATCAATCATAAAACCCACAGCTGTGTGCACTGTATAAAGTTTGTTTAAATAAATTTAAGCTTTAAAAGAACTTAAAAATTAAAATAAATTTTGAAAGTAAATTTGGAGGAGCACATTCCAATTTGAAATGCATTATAACAGTATGGCAAATAAAAATATTGTACCTTTTTTTATTATTTTTTTAAAGACATAGTGTAGTATGTGAGATTACTGCTATGGGCCAAAGATTCCACGCTCTGTAAACTATAAAACACTAAGGTATATATAGAAAGGTTTTTGGGGAAGACCTGACACATAATAGCTCACTCTTGTAAACGACTTCTCGTAATATTTTTCTTCGTGTGTATATTTTATAAAGATACAGAAATAAGATACATGTGTTAATGAGTTAAGAACTTTTTATTTTATGACGTGTATTAGTCACATCTAAAATTACATTAACTGGCATTCAGAGGACTGCACACTATGTTTCTTTCTTTACTTTCATCCAAGTATTAACGATTTCAACAACTACCTCATGACACCCTGTGGAACACTTAAGCAACTGCACATTTCAGCTTCAAAATAAATTCTCAAGCAAAAAGGAAATAAAACAGGAGAGTGAATATTGATTACATGTTCTTTGAAACAAAGTTAAGATCTGGTCCTTTATTATCATCAGCTTGACCTATCAATTCTAGGCACCCTAAATTAAAGTACTTATTTCCTATGCACAGTGCTTATCTGAATTCCACAGCATTTACACTATTTCCTTCCTCTTAAAACTAATTTAAAATATGATCCAACCCTTAACCAAGAAAACATGTTCTAAAATTATTCAGCATTTACAAAATTCTTTCCTCAGAGGTAAAGAGAACAGGCAGCAAATTAAAAACATCCCCATTGAATCACAACTGCTTTAAAATAAGTCATTCAGTGCGTAGTCCATAGATAAAATAAAAGGAAAGGATCTGATTATTCTTTTATTTGTGCTATATAAATCTGAAGGAAATAGTTTGATGGGAACAGGACCACACTGGGGTATGTGAAAGTAGAAGCAGTACCACAGAGTATTTGTTTGTTTGTTGGGATGGGGAGGAGATTAGTAAAGGTCTGCTAATGCAGACAAGATTTTATGACCAGTTAATTACAAAGTGTTCTCTCAAAAAGATTATGGGAGGCAAAGAGATTGAGCAGTCTCACATGCTAAAATCTTGGAACACAAGATATGATTTAGTTCTTCCTGGGTTTTTTAAACTCAGAAAAAACAACAAAGCCTCTGGTAACCTCTGTCATTCTCCAATATATATTTGGGTACAGGCATATATGTAAGGATATCATTTTATTGCTGAATAATGACTGACTTCTGAGTCTGAATTCCATTTATGACAGGGACCGTTAAGACATTCTAAGTCCTCAAGCACTTATATTTTTATCTGATAGGAAATTAGTTACTGTGTAGTTTTGTCAACATGTAATTCTTACCCTTGTGAACTGCTACGTCCCTATTCCACGAGCTGTACAAAAAGAAACCAACCGCTCCATCCTTTATGTGTTTCAGAAAGTGAGTATATTCCCAGACCTTAGGACAGACTTTATTGCTTTTTAAAAAACTATACCCTTAGAGATAAATGTCTATCCTATGGAACATCCTGTCAATAAACTGCAAGTGCTAATCTTGTCACTTTTCTGTGAAGGTCTCAGGAATGCTTCTTAAATACTCAAGGGATTAAATTAAATCTCACCTGCAGACAGGCTTTCAAATTCTATGGTAACCCAAGTTCTCAAAAGAAAATTACTTTCATTATCAAAATTAAGGTACTGTACTATGGAATTTGAAAGAAAATTATATAATCAAAGAAAATGTTCCATGCTATAACAATTTGCCTTTAGAGATATGCATTAAAGTATAAGAGAGTTTAAGAAGTGTATGAGAAAATTTAACAAAGACATCCTGGGCCTAGCTAGTGAAGCCGTCAAGCCATATACTTCAGCTTAGCTCCATGTGTTTTCCTCTCTGCTTTGTATTTGAGTTTTAAATAACTCAGAAAACAAGTATTTTGTAACATTGGCTTTTTTAATCCTAAAATTAATTTTGCTTTATTCTAATTTGAAAGGTCCTTGAGGTCCGTTCCAATCTGGTATTCTGTGATGATTCTAAATTTCTCTAGGCAGAACTCAGATTTGTTTCATATTGAAACATAGGTCATGTCTGTTCCAGTGAAGCAGTGAAATAGATCAATAATATAAGCTTAGTTTAATTTAAATTTAAAATTGAAACAAAGGGGAGGAAACAGATCTTTTGTAAATATAATTTCTATTATTTACTTTAAAAAAATCGTACTATTTTAAGATAATTAATTCTACTGAACAACTTCCCAAGTGGTGTTACATTCTACTTTAAACAGTTCATGGATTTATGAGAAAAAAGGTATTTAATATATAACAGCATTCATCCAGAATGAGCATTAACTATGAGTACTTTAAACTTTAGTATTCATTTAGTATTCATTCTCCGACCAAAAAAACCCATAACTATTAATCGAAACAGAAAAAAATAAATGTAGTTCAAATGCAAATACTCTGAATGTCTACTTGCACACAATTTATTTTTATTAGTAAGACTCATGATAAATGTTCTGTCTCGTATGATCCTTTTCAGAAATATCTCATTATATCCCAGAACAGGAAACCAGTAAAAGAGATGTATCTACAGACGTCCTAACATCTTCATCTATTTACGTGTACACCTGTGTGTGTGCATGTCTGTGTGCACACATAATTTCTAATTAAATATCCAGAAAAGACTGCAATTATTTCTCCCTACCATGACCGTAGAAATATTACTACCTGAAAGCTCAATATACAGATGTAACTTTTTGGAAAGCACTATAGATTTTTAGCCAGTAATTTTTACCGAATGATGTACACTTACTAAATATCAAATCAGTCAAGGTATTTTTAGAATTACTAGGCTTTATAGCAGCTATTTGAAGTTTCAGCCTAGGGGTGAGAGGGGGAAGATATGGCTCCATATCTTTCCACTAACATTTGTGATATGACCTAAATAGATTTTTTCAGTTTAATCAGCATTTCAATTAACAAAATTAGTTCATTGAAGGGCAACTTTTTCTTCAACAGTTTGAAACTGCAGAGTTGCCTTTTGGTTAGAAAGACTAGGCCCAAAAGTGCTTCATCCTTCAGTACCACTAACTTTCATTTTTTATTTCTTCCTTTTAATTAGGTAGCAATAATTAGGAATATTTTTTCAGAAGTAAAAATACATACACATTTAGATTCTAAAAATTAAAATAAATTGTTCTATTGAGAAATTATACTGTAATATAAAACTCTTTATTATAAAATTGGATTATGTTGCTTGCAACTAAATGTATTTTTTGACGTATAATAACATTTGCACTAATCTTTGGCTTTAACAAGGTAACTGAAAACAAAAAACTTGCTAATTTTATCATGATACAATAAATCATGATATGATAAAACACCCTTGGATTTCATACGTAGTTTCAATAGCTACCAAAACACTTTATTATTTCTCAATGGAATAAAGCTTCTTACCTGTAGTTGCCTACTGCACAATATGTTCTCAATTCAAAATAATTCCAGAGTGCCTTCCTGTTACTACCATCCAAATTTATATTTTCCACATTGGAGTAATACAGCAGCAATGTTCTTCGGATTACAAGACACCTCATGGTTCAATAGTATCTTTTAGCTTTATACTCTTTAATTATTTTGCCCCACAAGACTTTCTTAAACATCAGAAATTTTAGATGGCCCAAAGCACATGACCAGCTCAACGCTACACTGTCCATATGACTGTGCACTACTAAATCAGAGACAGTAAAGGGTATTTGCAAAGCTGTCCACAAATTTTACATAACCCTTTAAGAGTCATGTATACATTTCCAACACATTTCCAACCATGGATATGGTGTTTGTCCAAGGAGAAAGCAGCCTCCAAATCAATGCATCTGTAAGGTTTTCACAAAAGACGATTGATCTGAGTAGTTTTTACCTCAAACTTCCTTGAGGACTACAGTTCAAAGTAGCAAAGTGCAGCTCACAGTGACTGTCACAAAGGAGCTGATGAAGCAAATGCTGCTTCAGACATCAGCCCTCACATCACCCCAATGACAAGAGCAATAGAGAAGTGGCATGAGCTAGTAATTACCCTATTGCTACCTTCCCAACTCACATAAGCCAAGCAGGAAAGAGAATAATCCTTAAGAATTTTGCTCTACTTGACAAGCTTTAAAAAAAACCAAACCAAACCAAACCAAAAAAAAACCACAGAAAAAGACACAAGACCATAACAAGAAAAGAGAAAAAAAAAGGTAAATAGAATAATTTTCCTGAGGTAAACTTCCATTGTTTATCTCCAAAGTTACCACAATTTTATCTAACACCTTTTTTTTTCTTCTTTAAACTCAAGTATTTGCTGTTAGGACTACACAGATGATCAGATTAACATTGTGGTTTGAAAATGTACTTTTATGGTTGTTCATTGTTCTTACATCATCAAAGACTTGGTTTTGGTTGGTTGTTTTTTTTACCCACTACATTTACATTATTAAGAACCACTTGATCTTTTTACCAAATATAACAGAATCATCTTCCCTTTTTCTTCATTTGAAGTTGGTAATCTGTATATGAGTAACAAAGTAACAAGTGCTTTGGGCCAGGAAGTTGTTAGTTTATATAGTGTTTCATCAAAATGAGGCTTCAAATTCTAACCAGTGTCTTCACAGAAATAGTGCAATAAAAATATTACATCACTTCACAAATGAAATTGAAGCATTGATGAAGATTTTTTTCTCAGTGAAATCAATTCATCTCTATTTTTCATCACATTTTGTTGGGTAATGTGAACACATTATTTATTGTATTAATGTATATAATGCCATTTTAAAGCAGTTATCTATAAAATAGCTCCAATAAAACAACACAAACCAATAGGTGAACCAAGGCATACCTTTCTCTATATTTACAAAATGCTACTATTGTCCAGTGTTAACACTGACAGCCAAGAACTTACTGGGAAACTATACCCCATGGATTTACATTGTCCCCTGTAATACGCAGTGACACGTTAAGTAAGCCACGTGTACCATTTCATAGAGAACAAATGTCAAGTCTTGGGATGGCATACTAAGTACAACCAATTTTGTTAGCCATGGCTCTGTGCAAAGACAGTTGTGAACGACTGCATGAGAATTTGATCTCTGCTTTCAGAGATCAATGGCTAGAAAATAAGTGCTGTGAATTCAGCTGAAATCCTGAGCTAGATAAAAGGGTCCTTGCTTCATGTTTGTCACCACTTGTATTCCAAGACTATCCAAGACGTTATGAAAGCTATTAACTGACATATTTATATCCAGTTTCTTGTTAACTTGCAAAAAATGTTGCTAACGTATTAATAAAGCATTAAAATGCATTACATTTTCTTTTCCCAATAGTTGAGAACTAAATAAACTGTTTTCAAAATTCCTACACAGTTCACACGTACAGTAACCTGAAAAGATGTAAGGTCTTCACAGATTTGCAGTACCTGAAAGCCCACTTTCCACAGAAGCTCTACAAATAAAATTTCAGCCCTTGAATCCCTCTTAGCTGTCACATACATAACTGTAGGGCTCTGTCACCTAAGCAGGACTAATATTCACTTTTATATTGTAATTTACTACAAGTGTTTTGTCAGGTTTGCTTATAACAAATCTCTGATCCAATGAGCAAGTGATTTAGGAATACAGGGATATTCTAAAGTCTAGAAGACATTCTTGCTACTAAACAGTATAGTCCCATATGTGCACTCTGTCTACCAATCCATTTGATAGTCCACTCAACACATGCACCACAGTATGGTTGTAAAGCTGCAAAGAACAAAATGGATGTGATTAATGAAGACATGAAACTGTCATTGATATCAAGCTTCTGAACAGATGTTACCCAGTAATTAAGCTTTCCTGAAGTAGGCTGAGGAAAGCAAATAAGTCAGTAGTAGAATCAAGAGATCTATTCACCTAAAGTGCAAATATTTTCCCATGACATTGTATGTTCTGTATGATTCAGTTTGTTAAAAATATGGAGTATCAACAGAGTATTAGTGAAATCTTTGGGAAAACGATACAGGAGCATAAAGGATCATTACAGTATCTAAAAAAAAAAAAAAAAAAAATTCAATAAGATTGCAAGTTTACCTAAAGAAAAAAGAAAAGAAAATCTATGTGTCCTTGAATTCAGGAGAGGAAAAAAAAAAGGCATACAGAAGGAAAAGAACCTATGAACTGTTGTTCACTAAGATAAAACGTATGTCATTTACTGGCAATATGGAGTCATATTCTGTGGTCAGTATCTCCAATAAAGTGCAATCAGAAACATTAGCCTTCTATCTCATGTACATGTAGCAACTGAGAGCATCCTATTCAACAAATAAAAGCAAATGCAACTAAAACTGGGGATCAAAAGTGATAAAAATCTTTTCTTCTTCTTCCAAAACAAGCATGATTTTTTGGTTTATTGTTCAATCACTGAAGTAATTATTTCACCCATTTTTACTTACTGTGAGATTCTAGATTCCTTCCATAACATAGGATTCAAATGGTCCAGGAAGGATTCAGAGTAATCAACAAGGATTAAGAAAGAGAACGCGTGCTGAATTTTCATACATGAGAGTAGAAGAAAACTTCCCTAGGGCTGCTTAGGGAAGGGATCTGCCCTCAAGTCAGCTGATACTTTTACAGGGCTATAAAAGCAGGTCAGTGGGCAAACTGAGCCAAGAGAGGAGAAGGCTGTCACAGAGAAAAGAGCTCCTGGACTGAAAGCTTGGCTTCTGTTGCCAGACTCCAGCTGAGAAAGAGCTGGAACTTAATGCTAAAATTAACCTTCACCAGGAAGCTAGCCAAAAGAAGCCTGGGCTGATAATATCCACTTGGGTATCTGGAAATACTCAGTCTCTGTCTCCTCTCTTCAGGGACCAATAAATTCTCAGAACAAAACAGCTTGACTCTTGGACTCTTCTAAGCAGGGATCACAGTCTTGTCAGACATCCATTGAAAAGTTTTTGCTCTCATTATATGTATTAATTGTGATATAATTCGAAGTGCAATAGGTATTTTCCAGATAGTAAAGATACTACTGCTAAATGGACTTAACACATAATTCCAGTTATGACACACAAAGGGGTGGACATTCATTCTTAACAAGCTTCTGCTTCTTATAACAACCGTCTGTATATATTCAGGGCCAGATTTTCAAGCTAGGTTGGTTGGGTATGAATTCCTACATCTCACAACATTTTACATGTTACAGGGTAATGACCGATTGCTGAACTTTTTTTGAAGTCTAGCCCCGTTGCACATTGAGAGCATTTGAAAATATGACCTGCAGTGCTTCTCCAAGGTAACTATGAAAAATCACACCTTTCTGCTCAATCCTACATTTCAGGTATTTGAAGACATCTGATGATTTATTACTTGTGGCCAGTTTTCTATTATTTGGAATAGGTGCATATAAAATAAGACCTGTTAGCATAAGCAAGACTTTTTCAAGAAGATTTTGCATGGAAAAGTGTAACACTATGTAGTACGCAACCCAGAGTAGTATATATACTCCAATATACTCTAATGTAAACTCACATGTAGGAAAAAAGCTACTTTGGCATATTTATATTTTTAATAAAAATCATTTAAAATAAACAATTATATACCTTTTAGTTTCTATCTTGTCGTTCCTATTATGTCTGTATCAATTAGGAAGACTTTGGAGCCAGATTAAAAAATGAGAGCAGGTCTCATAACACTGTTAATAGATGGTGGGAAGAGAGAGGCAGCAGATAAGCTGTATAGACAAGCATCGGGCAACAGGGAGTACTGAAAAGGAAAGCTACAACGGAAATAAAGTAAGAATAGACACCTCAAGAGCTGCAGAAAGAGAGCAAGAGCCAGTTAGACAGTAGTATGGGAAGTCTTCCAGGGCAATGAACATAGAGAAATCAACCTGCTGGATAACATGAATGGGAAGCAGCACAAGAGAAAAAAGAAAGCGGAAAAAAAACGCAACCAAACAAAAAAGCCCCAATACAGATGAGTATGTTGTGTGCATTATTTTAAAATATGAATATATAAATGGAAATATATACAGAAATAGAAGAATAACACAAGCTTTAAAATAGATGATCAGTCTGTTCTGACAGTAGATTTAGGTCTTGGTGTCCAAAGTGTCCCAAGAAAGAAGCTAAAAGCATATGACCTAATTTTAAATAAAATTATTTACAATATGTTATTACAGTCAATGTAGTTATTAAAGAGCAACATAGCCCTGACAAATTAACAAGAAGACTTCGTCAGTGAAAACAATGTAGTGAAACATAAACAGTTTCCAACAGTAAAAGACTAAAATGAGTTTAGAAAAATAGAAGGAATGATTTACCATAACTTATCCTGAGTTACGATTTTACGCACTTAGGAAAATCATTAAGATAGGAAAACAGACAAACATACAGAAAAATGATTTCTTCTTAATTACAGAAAGCAGCCATCATCTAGAGTTCTGAGTAACAGGCAACCTTACAAACTTTATTTCATTTTAAAGTAAAAAGGTTGAGCAGACTGTGCTGTAGAGAGGCTGGAAGCCTGGCTTAATCCCAAGAGGAAATGCAGGGATTTAATTCACTATAGAATCTCCTTCAAATCCTGCTTGTGGACAGTGGAACACAATATGATATTTGGGACTGTGTTATACTATGTTATACTCAGCATTGAAAAACCTACGGTAATTGAATTTCCTTTCCCATTTGAAGGCTATCCAATCACTTAACAGATCTCCTTGTCAATCTGATTTCATGCTTCGCATTTTCTAAGTTCTACACTATCCAAAATATCACTCTTTTGTGATATTTCTAACTTCAGAATATTAGAAAAAAAAACTAATCTCTATTAGTTTCAGCCAGACACTTGACCTTGTCAGGTCTCTAACTATTCTTTTTGTCTACTTCTTTCACATTTACATCATTGTTCTGACAATCAAGTCATTGTCTGAAATAAATTATGTTTTTTCAGGTGGGATGACACGAAGGCCATCTAGAGAGAGGTCATCATCTTTTTTCTGCTACACGGTATTTCTGTGGACAGAAATACTGACAAATTTTACTACCACATCCCATTGCAAATACCCTTCTAAACTGATATCAATCGCTCCTTTTAGCCTCCTGTCCTTAACGCTCAAAATTTCTTATTCAGGCTAGTCACCATTTCTTTTTCCCCATCTGCATTTAAACTCATTTATTTTTTTCCTAATTGACACACTGAAGAATGTTTTCTAAATTCAAATACGGAAGAAAGCCACATCTGACATAAAAAGCTGTCTTCTCACTCCAAGTAAGTCCCCCTCATCTTAACTGTAGCTGCCCGTTTATCCTTTTTAACACTTCTTCAATCAGCTTCAAGCAACGCAGGGAATTTTTATTATTACCTGAAGTATTTCTTCACTTTTATTCGTGCTCTCTTATGTTCCTTCTTTCCATATTTGCTCCAGAACTATGGTTTATAATAAAATATTTCTAGCCTCGAAAGTCACTGCTCCATTCAGATATCATACACATCTACTTGGATAACCCAGTTAAAGAATTAACACCAAATCTAAGCTCTCATAATCTGTAATGTCCCAGTTTTTCTTGCCTATTTTTCATACACTTTTAATTTATGTAAATATGCATTGTAATACTTTCAGAATATATGTTTTGGTTTTACTACCACCACTCTTTATTTCTATTGATGTCTTACGGTTACCATTTAAATCACCAACTTGAGTGAAAGAAAAGAATACCTTTATTTCCTTTCCTGGAAAGCTTAAAGAGGTATTTAACATGCTTTGTAAGGTTTGAATTTGAAACTCAATACATCTCTCATTTAAGTAACTCCTATAGTTTTGATTCCAATGGAAAGCTATAAAAGATACAAGAGTCTAGACAAAAGCAAAATAAATGCACATTTAAACATCACGCTGTCTTACAGGACAGTGTAACTCAGACCATATACAATTATGACTACAGCAAATGTCTAACCTTTAGTGCAGTATGCTACAACTAATTTTATTAGAAGACTCTGGCCATAAATTATATTAATACAGTAATTATATATCTCTTACATTAATAGTTTCATAACCTGCTTTCTACATAAAACTGTATGACAATATTAAACATATTTGGTATAAAGACTTCAAAAGTACAGACAAATAATTCACTTGAGAGTTAATGTAAGCTTTATTTGATTGTTCAAGAACATAGAGAACTCTCAGTATTCTTTCTTTAATTCAGATACTTTCAGATAAGTGTACTGCTCTTAATTTTAAATGATGAAGTGATTGTATAGAACTTACAAATCACAGACGTTTCACACCTGAAAGGAAAAATGTGCAAGTACAGCACTTTAAAAACCACTGTATCATCTTCATTCCTTAATTACATACTTGCTTCTTACAGCATTACGAAACTATTTCAGGTATTTCCAATATTCTCTTATTTCCCAAATTTCCTGTAAAATGTTCTAAATATTAATATAATACATCATCAAAAGCAACAGGGGAAAAATATTAAATTTTACACTTCCTTACTCTCAGAGTAAGGAATAAAGGGGCAGACAGGTTGAAGGGGGAGGAGGGAAGCCTTAAAAATGGAAAATAATTTTAAATGGAAAAAAAAAAATCTGTACTAGCAAAAAATTTTATGTTGGGAGTAAAAATAACAGGCATGCCTCCTAGCTACTATAAATAAAGGGTGGCTATATGAATTCATACAGCTATATTGATTTGTACTAGAAGCGAATCCTGCCCTTAGAAATTGCATTCAAGACCTTGTAATAGCGAATCCAATTTCACATGTCCTATTTTATATGAGTTTCCTTAAGTGCCAGTGGTAAAAAAAAAAGCAGGAAAAAAGCCACATCAGCGGAGCTTAAACAGTTAGGAAGGAATTAAGCAGAAATAACAATACTCTTTCTATTGGAAAGTTTCCTTTTAGCTCCCTGGTTACAGCAGGCATCTATATTCATATATAAGGGACAGTGTAACAACTTTACATGAAAGAAAAGCTTTGCAGAAGGATAACATATCTCCCTGCCCCCTTCTTTTAAAGATGTCTTTTCTTACTCATTCCAAATTAACATATGGTCAATGTACATAGGTTTATATCAATTAAGAGTTGAAGTGTTCAAAATGTTGTTCATCAGAGAACCAAGATTCTTGTTACTATGAGATGTAATTTAATATTTGCACTATAGCTGCACGAAAGACAATGCGCATATTGAGTTTCACCATTAGTTACTGCAGACCAGTCACAGCCTTTCTGCATATAAACTATCAAAGCACCACTGAACTTAAACCGAGACGTTAAATGCAGCAACTTGGATGTCTTTAATCAACATCTGCTGAACAGTTTAGATTTTCTATAGCAGCAAAGGTAACACAGCAATGCTTTCATATAAACGTCTGAATAGGAAGCAGAAATAATCTGAACTAGTTCTGTGCTTAAGATAGTTTGCTTTTGGTATGAAAAAGTATCCTTTCTTTTTTAATCTTTCACTGTATTTCCTTTATCGTGTATCTCCTCCTAAAACCCAGCATGTTTGTATGTATAACTTAGTCTCATTCTAATAATATCAACTATTAAAAAACAAAAGAAAATTATTATATAGTAGATCTATGGCACAGAAATACTTCTTTCCCCAATCCAGTTTTTCATTAGGTCATTGATGCCTGGGATTTATTAATCAATGTAGCCATCCTTACTCATTTGGTTTTCTTGAGTTTTTTTTCATTTATTGTAAAAGCCTTGATGAAAGGATCTATGAAAAACTCTCATTGTCCCTTTGGCAATTATAGAAAAAATCACTGTATATTCTGAAGATGCATTTGGAGGTCATCTGTTATTGCAATGTCAGTGGCACTGACCTCATACTACAGTAAAACAGATAACTTGTAATATTTTTTCTTTGATGTATATTTCTTTGCTTTTTAAGTCAGGTATTTAAAAGTTTATTTTAAAGAATTACACAGGATGGTGAGAAGTTTCATCAGTTTTCAGATGCAGTCGTCTCTCCCATCAAGGTAAGCCCTTGTAGCTTCACTTCTGTTACCACAAAAAACACGTGCCCCTCTCCACGGTGAGAACCAACAGACACTAGATAAAGTCTTCAGAAGAGAGGTGAGTTGGGAGTTTTCAGTTAAGAACACTTTGAAGTTCTTTACAGATGGTGGCTATATCAAAACATATTACACAGATTGACTATCTCTGTAGTTTTGCAAGCAGAACTTAATTTTTGTCAGCTTTTCTCCAGAACATGTGCTTAATTCAACTGTGAAATTCTCTTAAAAAACTTGAGCATGTCTTAACAATGACACTACAACAGTCTGACAACACTTCCATTTTCAGTGTCTCCCATTCAGAAGACAATAAGTAAGAAAGACAGACAGTAAGTACTTCTAAGACATTTGGACATTTTAAATGATTGAATGCTAACTAACAGCTAAAAGCTGTCAGACACAGGGAAGAGCTTATTCCAGAACTAAGTATATACAGAGGTTATTTTCTACTGCTCTACTCAGAGAATTTTTATTTTAGCATTAGTACAAAAAGTTAATCAGGCAGTCTATGAGTGTTAATCGGGTATTCAGTAAATAGTATTTTAAAACTTAAGCGAAACGAAATAAATCTTCCTGTTCTGTTCCTGTGCCTTTTTGTGGGTTTGGGGTTTTTTAGCAGGTTTTGCAGCAAGAATACTTAAGGCACAGTGATAACCAGTGACTGTAGCACTGCCCATCTTCCCCCCACCCCAGAAAAAAAAGAAAGATCTTACTATGTCCTGTAGCATGAAGATGACGCGTTTGTCAGATTAAACACTACTGTCAGCATTACTATACGCCCAAAGAAGGACAAATGCTCCTGCCTAACCAAGGGGAGGAAATTCACAAGGATGATGGTATGATTTATAGGGACTCATGGAAGGTATTGCAATTCATACATTTTAAGGCAGAGGCTGAATTATAATACATTTCATAAAATGACAGTATAATAAAATTAGTAACAATTAGACTGCTAACAATGAAATCTGCTGAACATGTAAAACATTATGCAAGAAATCATGTTTTGTAAATCTAACATAATTTACAAGATTAGCTCCCATGAATAGTTCACAGGGATGATCACGTTTTGTAAATCTAACATAACTTACAAGATTAGCTCCCATGAATAGTTCACAGGGATGATCTCTTTTGCAACTAAATTAGCAAACCCCTGTTTTCTATTATGTTCCTATGTAGTCTAGTTTCTACACTTTGAAGTTCTTCACATTTGTTCAGCTGCTTACTATCACATTCACCTCCTGAAACGCAAAAAATCTGAAACTCTCAGAAGCCATGGATTTTTTTTTCAAAATAAGCATTCAAATCAAGTTATTTATGGCTCCCATGACAGCCACAACAAAAATCCAGACTTAATCACAGAAGGAGATTTTGGGATAGGTTACAGTAGGTGTTTCACTCAAATTTTAATTGTGCTTTTACATGCTCACAATTCTGTTTATCAACAAGCGGCTGCTTTAAGACGAATGGTTTACAAATTCATGTGGACCATTAGAAACTTCTCACCCTTACTCAAGATCAGCAGTAAGCAGCACCACAGAGAGCGATGTATAGAAGTTCCCATGGCGTACAGGCACTTTGGCATGGGGTTAAACACAGAGCCATAAAGGACTCTGCGCCTGTCTGAGGATGAGTGAAGATTTCTGCTGCCAAATCAAGGCATCTCTTAGGCAATAAATATAGTGGGACTAAATTTTCTCCCAGAAAAAATAAGGGTTTACATAAGCGTAATTACTTTTAGTAAATTTACTGCAGATTTATTTCTAGGTGAGTGGCAAATAGGCCCAATATTTGTTTCATATATAAAAGATTATACAACGTTATGCCATTTTTCTTTTTACTTTCCAAGAACTGCTTTACTCCATTCTCTTTGTTTCACTTTGATCTTAGCACTGTGCCTGGCTAGGCGTTAAAAATTGAAGTCAGGTGTGCTAGAAGGAAGTGAATTAGATTCAGATTACATTCTAAAGTTGGATTTATACTACCCATATTCAAACATACCACTGCTCATTCTACCACCAAGAAATACATACTACTTGGCAACAAGGAAATTATCAAAGCAATCTGACCAAATTGGCACCACTAGCTTTGGCTACATCTGTTAACAATAATATGAAGGGAGAAGTATTGAAGATAACAATTCTCATTTATTGTTACCATTAAAATTATCTGCATGCTTACCCCTAAGTCTTTGAACTTCATGCTTTCATAAAGCCAGTAAGAGCTCCACTCAAAGGTAAGGGGCGATGCTTTTCCAAAAGTGATAAAATATCCAATTTACTGAGGTATTAGAGTCTCTAGCCACAGACTGTTCAGACAGACAAGCAGCAATGGAATACCACCAGGAAAGCATGACTGCCAACATCAAGGAGCTCTAGCAATGCATAAATTAAGGTGTATGATTTTATGCCAACAAAAGAGTAGAAATATACTAAAAAACTGGTAAAAATCAACTGCTAATGCATGTCTATTTATATTTATTAGTAAATGTCTCTTTTTATTTCTAGATATAACAAACTTGGATAAACATTAGATCGACTTGCGAATCAACTATTACTGCCTATCCTATCAAGGAGATGAACAAGGGCAGTGGGATCTACTTTCTGATTTCAGTATAAGGTCATGGTGGTTTATCACATTAACAAGTTATTCAATCACTACATTGCTAAATATTTAATGCATAAAACCATGACAAAACCATTAATCTCTCATTTAAAATGGGCTCAAAACGTACATAAAATGTAGCATTTCTGAATCACTCAAGATTTAAAATTGTCTTTTCATAGATTTTACTGTATATAATTAACAAGCTGATAAGCTTATATCCATAGGAAGCACTGCCTAAAACTATGATCCATAACTTCCTAGCAATTTTTAGTTAAAATATGCCAGAAAAAATAAGGATCATTAATAAAAATCCGGTAACAACACATTTGAAACACTGTACTATAACCATGATACAGAATCCTATGGACCATTTATTTAGATTCAAAATTTATCATTATACTTTGCATATAGGCAATGTTAGTAAACTTTGAACTGTGTCTGAGACTTAGTTTTATTACACCAAATTCCAGTATGAGTGGTGCATTGGTTCAAATGAAAGCAAATAAATAATATCCAAATATTTTGTTTGCTCAGTTTTGTAAATAACATCCTCACTTTACCCAAGCAGGAAGTAATTACAGTTTTGAAATACTTCTAGCATTAACAAAAATCTCCCATCAACAGTTGCTCCCTCTATGCATGTAGCAGTAAGAAGTACATATAATATCCCCAAACATACTACCTTGACAAGATGCACAGAGGATTATGTTGAAGATGACAGCTTACGTAGCACAAAGGAAAAAGATGAACTAAACATCTATACCAATATTGGTGTAATCACAGTTATGCCACGTAACAAAATATGATATACAGAATAAACTGTTGCTTCAGTTAAAGTATTACTTGCCAACTTATTCCCAGCCTGCCACTTTATATATTCTGAAGCTAGAGCTACGCTTTTAAGATACATGTATTTATACTAGTGCAGAATATGTCTAAAATGGAAATCTAATCCAGTGGATATAAATTTTGGAGACTGCCAGAAAGCACTTCCTATACTCAGTTACAACACAGAGAGAGAAATGGCTGCTGATTTAGAGAGACAGCTGCAGCATGCTCCTGTGAGTCCCTGAGAATTCACGCAACGTCCTTCCTCCCTACCCCAAATCAGTCACCTGGAGCATGCAGCTTGAAAAAGCTTTCAAGAAAAAGATTATCATGTAAATAACAAATATGAAAATATAAGCCTTCTGGGTTTGTGTAAAATGCTGTTCCATGGTCTACCTTCTGAAGGATCTGGTTTTGTATCATTTAAATGAATTGCCAAAGATTCAGTGGTAAACAGCTGGCAGATATAAAACTAGCTGAATCTGTTATGCTGAGATAGGAAGTAGTCAGATTGTCACTCAGAAGTGCAGCTCCAGGAGCAGTGAATTACATGAATGCAAATTCTCCTTTAAATTAGCAGCTGAAAATTCAAAAAAGTCATGTCTTGATTGTGAATATATCTCACTAGAGAAAAGGCACAGCACCCTTAGCATTTAAAATGTTGTAATTTGGGGTGTTTTTTTAGAGCTATGGTATTTGTTAGTGATTTTTCAATTTTCATTTGGATATAACATTAATATTCATCCAAATAAATACCTAAAGACATTTTAGGTGAAAAATGCCAGATAAAATTTATCCCAAAATAATCCAATTATTAGTTCAGTTTAAGAAATTATCAAAAAAAATCATTAGGAAAAAAATCTCCATTTGTGTAGAAATGACTGTTAAATAATTTTTTTCCTTTCTAAATGAATTTGCCCTGTCAACGTTCTAAGATAAAAGTCAATAGCACTTAAGAAGCTAATTCATCACAGTCCTTTAATTGGAGATATTTTTAGCTTTAATGATCTTTGGGTTTTCTGTTTTAACGCTCATTTAGCAGGCAGTTGTGAAAAACTGATTATTTCATGATTTGAGGAGAAAGTTGGGAGTTGGTGGCTTTTTTTTGGAGCACAGGGTGAAAACCTGAAGCAAAACCAAAACTCTCTGACTTAGTGAAAGTAGGATTCACCCTTAGAATACAATACAGCATCTGAACACATGGGAAAACAGCAGAATACATCTCTAATATAAAATTATTGTCAAATCCATTTTTAACACTCTCCCTTATCCTTTTTAATTCAAATCAGCAGGCTTCTAATATAGTCTTCTTGGAAGACTATTTCACAGACAAATACAATCAATACAATCATGCAATTCGATTCTCCCTTTCTTTTTCAGAAGTCATCCATTTCCCTAAATAATTCATGTTCTTCTGCACCTTCTAAATAAGTCAACTTTTACTTTCTTTTTGCCCAGTCATACTATACATAATTTAGCTCATTCACACTTCAGAAGAAATTTCCTCCAACTCTATTGAAAATAGTGCTCTTCACCCAGCTTAAAATTCTCAGCATGCGAGTTGGCTGCCTTCTCAGCATGAAATTTAGTATCTTATGTAAAGATTTAAAGATAACTTTGTTAATTAGTATTGACATTTGAGAGCTGAATGGCAGCTTCCTTCCTCACCAATAGCACTGGTGTCACAATATCAGTATGAAACCTTTATGTAAGTAATTCATTAAGCTCAGTCCTACTTTGTAAGTGCTATACTGTTTTTATGAGCATTTCTGTATGCTGCATATATCCAGAGTCTTGAACTATTCAATTCTCTTAATTTGAGCTGTGCATGAAGAACTCTCTCAAAACTAGAAACCATAACTTCTGGAATAACCTACATTATTTACACTTAAGGACTGATCTTTAAAATTCTAAATACATGTGATGTACACATACACATTTCCTGTTTCCCAAAAAGTGATCTTTTTTAGCTCTCATTCATATATTGTACTACATTATATTTTAGATTTTACAACTGATGGCCTCCTTTCTGAATATATAACTACATTTATGAAGTTAATAATCATAGAATCATAGAATGGTTTGGGCTGGAAGGGACCTTAAAGATCATCTAGTTCCAACCCCCCCGCCATGGGCAGGGACACCTCCCACCAGACCAGGTTGCT
>JAOQGH010000003.1:1627489-1661255 GCA_025769975.1 Gallinago jamesoni
TTTCTTTCTGGTGTCTAATCTAAATCTCCCCTCTTCCAATTTAAAACCGTTGCCCCTTGTCCTGTCACTGCACTTCCCGACAGAGTCCCTCTCTGGCTCTCCTGTAGGCTCCCTTCAGATATTGTAAGGCTGTTTGAAGGTCTCCCCGGAGCCTTCTCTTCTCCAGGCTGAACAACCCCAGCTCTCTCAGCCTGTCCTCATAGCGAAGGTGCTCCATCCCTCTGATCATCTTCGTGGCCCTACGCTGGACCCATTCCAACAGATCCATGTCCTTCCTGTGTTGAGGACTCCAAAGCTGGACACATAAATGTATGCTGTAATAGTATCATACTACTGTACTAAAAACTACAGAAATATATGACAGCATCTCTTCAAAGCACTTATTTCTTATTTCAGCCCATTTCTTCAAACAACTAGTACTTTTTTCACTTTCACTAACAATGTCTCACCCTATAGCTCCCAAAGGAATGAAATGATATATCCAAAATGCTCAGTTTTCCATACCTGGCATACAAAGGCAGCCAAATGATTATTTTTAACTCTTAGAATTTTAAAATACAATAAGAATTTTCAAACATGCAAGCAAACAGGTTCCTTTGTTACCTCTTCAGGGATGTATATTCCTAGTACATGAACCAGACTAGTTTGACCAACTACAGTTGGCCCCTGTTGAAAAGCTGCATACATGTTGCTTGCTTTAATATATTCTGACAAGTAAGTGAAGGCCTTCCCAAAGAATAGATGCTTCCCCCTCACATTGGGGGAATAATTACTGTAAACTAAGACATGCTTGCAGTTTCAGCTACTTATACTGAAACCTAGTGATGCTTCTCAGTTCTTCCAAACACTTGGTACCAAACATCTCCAGCCGTTTTATGAATTTGTCAATTGCCATTGATAAAGAGACCTACTTAGACATGATTATTATAAGTGGCTCTCCAAACAACTTTAACAACAAGACCAGGTGCAGTCAATATTTCTTCACTTACTTCACTTACTTAAGGGTCCATTTTAAGAATTCAGCAATTTTCTCTTATAAAGGTAAGTGCTTTCTTTCAAATAGGTCAGTAAGCAGAAGTGTGTAATCCAACTATTCTCCCTTTGAAACATAGACTTAAAAGCAGCAGGAACAAGCAGGTCATCGGGAAGGAGGGGAAACAAACAAAACGCTGAGCTTCTGGCTTCAGTGGGTAGCAAATTGGAAAAGATACTAGATTCAAGCACAGTCTGGAAAATTTTACAGTAGTCATAGATTTCAAGGTGCAAGGACTTACCTAAAGTCATAGCTATGGTTTTAGGCTGGATGATCATTCAGGTTGGCTTCACTAAGTGAACCTATATAAAGTCACTATTTCCAATGACCATTTATAATCTGTAAAAACTTAGAAGTGCAAATGTGTTACAAATAATGGGATATTAAAGATACTAAAGGAAAGTGAAAATGATCACTTCCTCTGATCTTAATGACGTTGTTCGCAGTGTCTCAGTACAGGCCAAGAGCATCCAAACAGCTGAGTTAGGCTTGAGTTTTTCCCAGTTCTCATAACAGTTTATTTACAGTGTTCTGATAGAATTTGATGAGGTTAATACTAAAGTCCTTCATCATGCCATCATGACCCCTTTACAGGATTATGAAACTATGCTACCAACGGATTAAAACATAGAAAAAAAAATCAAAGGCATCTTCTATTAACAGTATGCTTGCACTTTCTACTTGTTAAGATCAAATGAAAGAAATTGGTCTCTTACGTCTTCCTGGACCATTCCAGATGCAGAAATTTCCATTTCAGTGGCATTCTCAGCAAGAATTCCTGCATCAAGCAATAATACGGATGCAAATTTCTTACCAAACGTGCAGAACTCATTTTTTTATGCTATTATACTCCCAATCTGACCATATGTAAATTTCCTTTTCTAGAAGAGAGCTAAGAGTAATGTACACCATTAATTGTACAACACATTTTAATTTAACACAAACTGGACAATATCACCTAGTGTGCACAGTCCAGCCACTCCAAGTACAGATTCCAATTATTACATGAAAGCTAAGACTTTATGATATTTCCTACAAATGCTAATTAGCTGGTAGGTTAGAGCCCTCAGTCATGTAGCACTTCATCAATCACAAAACTTAAACTATTAAAGATGGAAACTGCAACATTTTACATGAAAAGTTATGTTGCAAGTCAAAGTAGAATATTATATTAGCCCCCTTTACATGGTGTTCTTTTATAGTAGTCCCCACAAAAGAATTTCCATGAGCTGTTGTCCTAATATGATCCAGGTCTACAACCTCTATGCTGTTCTTGTCTCAACAGCTACTGTTTTCAACACCGAGATTCATACTTCAGAGTATATAATTGCTTTGAAAATATCTATAGATTCCTAGAGGACAAAACACATCAGGTATAGCCACTGTATGAAAGAGGAAATTTGGGAGCAAAAAGGGACATGAAAGAATCATTGAGTTCAGCACTTCTACCCCTCAGCCTACAACTCGGCCATGTTCATAGAACTTGCATATTCTTGAAAGAAATACATAAAGATTTCTGAGGTCTGCCCCTCTGCATGCTAAACTGACAGATATGAGGTGTAAGACTAGCTTTGCCAGGTTAAACAAGGCTATTAAAACAGCATACCCAACTTTACTGGCACTAAAATGGAACAGTGGTGCCAAAGATTCTAAAAGAAAGAAATATTAAGTAATATTGCACCTCTGACGTTGACATAAGTTTATTATTACTCCATGCCAATCTACCTTGATCCAAATCCTCTTAATGCACACTGTTCCAGTGCTGGGCCTCTCTTAAGCCTGCAAATTATACTGAACAGCGTAGTGGTTTTTCAATTTCATCAAAAATTATACCAGAATCACTGCATGGAAGGACGATGCATCATTGGCTCATTATCTATACCACTACTTTTTTCTGCAACTTGTTGTCTTACGTGTGTTCCTATGCCATCCTCTGGACTCACCACAGCTCTTTTGTTGCCAATGTTTTTGTTTCTTCCACACCTTTGGTAGACAGCCCTCAACAGAGGGCTTCAAGTCCTTCAAGTATAACAGCTATCCAGAAAGAAGAAGAAAGGGAGCTTCCTGGTTTTGGTTTCCAACTTTGAAAGGGAGCTTTCCTGGTTTCGGTTTGCCCTCCTTCATATTTTTCAACTTCATAATAGTAATGTACACAAGAATCTAGAATTAGAAATTGCATCTCTCCAAGTTACATATTCCTTCCTATTCAGTTTCAGATTATTACTGACAAAAATATTTTTAGGCACTATATATAAATTCTTCCTTCTTCAATTACAGTAATACAGCCATAAAAACAAATATTCTTTTAGGCTGAGTGGAGCACTTCAGGCTGAGTGAAGAGAGATCCACGCATCTATCTTGCATCAACAAATGAAGCACTAAAACAACTGGTTATTCACAAATCTGTAAATCAAAAGTAAATAAAAATACACAGATATAAAATTTGGCCCTGCACAGAAAAAAAAAGGAAATGGAGACAAATATTATAATCTTATAGTCAGAAGAATCTAATGTCTAGAGAGAATTCAGGAGAAGAACTAGAAGCAAATCCTTCACTTTCAGGTGGGTTTTCATGAGAGTAAGACAGCAACCAGGGCAACTGTCCTGCAAGAAGGTATGTAAAGGCAGGACAATCCACTAGAGGGCCCAGTAATTGCTTCACCTCCTAAGTGTCATATGAAACAGTCCCTGTTGCTTTCCACTCACTGAATTCTCCACATATATGTTCACGATGAGGATAAATTAATTCCCAAATGCTCAACACACAAATGTCTGGCTGCCACCACTCAAAGCTAAAAAAAAAATCAGTGGAAGAAGTAGCCAAAAGGTCAGAAGATGAATATGATTAAAAACTGGAGGAGTGCAAGAGGCGTGCGCAATCCAGCAAAACATAAAGGACAAAAGTATAATTAGACTCAAGTAAAAGATAAAATTACTGCAATTGATGGATATTAAATATTTTTCCATCAAAATTTATTTTTACATATGGTTGCTATTGGAAAAGTCTATTGTAAAAAACTTGGAAAAAAAAATAAAAGGGGTACGTCAGACAATCTTTTTCTTCAAGCATAGCATCCACTACTAGACTACCTGAAAATCCCTAGAAAATGACTGTTGAAAAATATTACAATAAGAATACTACGGCACCAGGAATTACTACAATGCATAGTCCAACATATTTCTGAAATAACACATGAATGAATGAACAATCTGCCTATGGTCAAAAAGGACCTTTTGACAGAACATAAAGACTCTATGAGGTATGAATGCCCTGGGACACATAACTTCATGAAGTGAGGATAAAATTACTGAGAGCAGAAAGGCACCAGGAAAACTTCTTGAAAAAAAGCAGACACTGAACATCTTCCTTTCTACATGCAAATATCGTGGTCCAGATATAAGATTGCATCTGCTGCCAAGGATACTGGGATGCTCAAGGAGGCTAACCATGAGAAGTCAGGATCTAATAAGCACTGCAAAAAGGAAGTTCAACACTTGGGTTAACTAGACAAGTAGATTTATTTTCCACCCCCCCGCCAGCGAATTTGAAAGTCTGGATTTCCACTGGTGACATACAGAATTTTCTACATCAGAACTGTACAACAGACACATAAAAAGTACACAGTGAAAACACCCTTTATAGTACCATACTCTAGATTTATTTAAATATCAGGGGAAAACAGAGCAGGAAAATATTTCAAACAATTTTTTCTCTAGTCGAGTTACCTGTGCATGAATTTATCTCCAAACATATTAGAAGCAAGGACACGTAAAATAATAATCCAAAGCTGAAAATGTGACCTCAGGGTAACTTTAAAAATGTACATATTAGGATCATGTGGTTATTAAAAATACTTCAGAGAAGGAAATTTACACCTAACTTTTAAGTGATGTAAATGATCTACTTTTTTCTTTTTTGAGTAGTCATCATAATTCATTCTTCTCTAAGTAAACCCAGTATTTTGCCCATAGCAGAAAAACTGAACATCAGAAGTCCCCTGATAAAGCATATTTACTAGCACAAAAACCTCAAAAAAAAAAAAAATCAGGTGCTTATTCCAGTTTTAAAGAATCAGTTCAGTACTAACTTTGATTTTGCACCAAGTAGTTTGCCAGCTTTATTCGTCACATTGTATACTAGAGGTCACAATGATATAACGTGTTTACTCCGTGATTTAGTGAAATGATTATTTTCATTAAGAATAGCCATGATGTATTAAAACCAGAAAAACACAGTATGTTACATATTTCTGAGCATATAGCCATGACAGATACTGTTGACAGCTCTGTGGGAAGCTATATTCATCACCCAATTTTGATCACTGAATTCACATTCCTCGCTCCTCCTGATTCATTTCCTCAAGATCTAAATACAAGACCTACTGTAAATTGTCAATTTGTTTGGGTTATTTTTAGGACACAAAACATAAGAAAAGATGCATTTTTTTATTCAAAATTCTCAAGTGATGTTGAAAGTTAATTAGCATTCAGCGCAGGAGGATAAAAGGCCTGAAGTTTGCTATCTTTACATCATCAGCATTGCTAACAAGGCAAATACTCAGAAATAAGATTCAAGTGGATGAGGACACATATTCCAGTTTTGACAGGCCTTATTTTCTGGGCCTGAAAAAACAGTTTTCTCAGTTTCTGGAAAATAAAGACTTGGCTTTTTAAAGACTGCATCTAACCAATTACAGACAGAAGCACAGCAAGACCAGGTCAACCCTATATGAAACCTGAAGGAAAACCACAATAACATGAACTACCTACATAATAATAGAGAGTAAGGGGAAGACATTCTCTGAGTGTCTGTATAAGTAGGAGAGAAGTAATAGTAAAATGTGTTTGGCACCAGGAACTTTTTCTCCATTTATCTGTGTGCTCACAAGTGCATTTATATACGAGACAAAGAGCGGTACACACAGAACATACCTGCTAGCATAAATATTTTTGTGAGCATGAGAAAAGGGATACGATACAAAAACACTCTACTACTGTATGCAGAACCCTTGCAGATCTGCCTCTCCAGGAAATTCCATCCCCACTCTCCCAAGTGGAAACTATAATGATTAAATCCAACTTCCCAAAGAGAGTAAATTCAGTTAACTAAATTTGTGGAAAACTAGAAATTAGACTAATAAGGCGATTTGGAGAGAGCCTCCCTTCTTAATGTCTTTAGCTCACAGGAAAAGCAGATAATTGCTTTCATTTACGCTCCTTCCCCACTCCCCTCTTCCCCCCACAAAAAAAAAGTCTCCAAAGAAAAAAAGCAGTATCCTAATCTTTTAGCAGTCCCACTCATTTTATTTACATTATTTGGAAAGAGTAGCAATCGGTGTTAGTAAGGATAATGGAATCCCTCATGTTGAGGAATAAGAAGTTTCGTCAGTATTTTTAGAACTTTCATTTAACTCCAATAATTTTGTGGAAACTGCAGTACCTAATATTTTTCTGATACAGTATAAGAAATAATACTATAGAAATGATTTCACAGAAAACAGTAACACATATGTTATATTAGAGAACTACGTGTCTATTACAGATTTACTCCTTGGATTTTTTTAATGCATTAAAAGTTATACACTATGAGAAATAAAGAAGAAATATATAAGAAAGAAATAAATATTTTCTTTAAATGTACCTTGAATAGTTTTACAACATATTCTTTCATGAGTTACCTTACCTTTTTTTGAAGGACATTAATTTTTCTTTCTTTTACTTCCAACATGTCTTTCATATCTCGAATCTCTCCAGCCAGGGTTCCTTTCTCTTCTGTGAGGTCTTGAAGTTGTTTTGTTTTTTTATTCAGAAAAGTTTCTTTTTCTTCCAGTCGTAACCGCAAGGCATCAACCTACAGTAAATAAATCAAAGTTATTTAGTTTTTAGAAAAGAACATTAGCACTTTTTTTTCTAATCCTCTTTTTTCATCACTTAAGAAATGTTTTATTTCTTATCTATGTAGATTGTCCAACTTTATCTCGGACTAAGACATTCTTTTCCTTGTTAAAAGGCAATAAAAAAATTAAAGCACTTTTAGCACTAAAACGGGAATAGAAAAGTAAAGTCAAAACATGAAATAGCATTAAAACAGTCCTACCTTGACAGATGCATGAGGGATTAAAAAAATAATAATCATCTTGAGTAATTAAATGTATAACTCATTGAAAATACTGTTGTATGTCCTGTATTTAATTTGCCCATTAAATCCATGAACTGGGCAATCAGACACTACAGTCACTACGCAGGTTTGGCAACAGATTAGTAATCTAGAAACAGAATTATTAAACAAACACATGGCATATAGGGAAATGATAAGGTTCTTCACTTTTCTCCAGTGTATATCACATAAGTCCCTTAACAAATGGACTGTACTATACTTTTCTGTAGTAAGCACAAAGCACTGTCAGTTAAAATAAGGGATATTCCAAGTATTTTCCTAAGCACAAATGTATTAATAAAGAACTTCACCAAATTGCTCTGCATTACATAACTGCTCTTTTCCTTTAGAAACCCTAAAAAAAATTTAAAAAGGAAAGGAAAAAAAAAATCAAACACATTCTAACAGCCCTGAAGGCCTGCGTAGCTTTGATTTTCTCATTTCTTGCTGTATAAATGCTCAAGCATGCAATTTTATTATGGTCTTAATGCAATTCAAACAGTTCTCAAATCATGGCCAGGCAAATACTTGCTGGTGGTCTGGAAAAAATCCATAGATCACTTGATACTGGTTACTATTTGTATACAGTTGTTTCTATAAGCAGCTCTACTGCTAATTGCAATTAAAAGCTTGGGTACTTATAAAAGCATTTGGAAATAAGGAGGAAAAATAGCTGTCTGTCCTCCATTACAAGGCGGGGAGGGGTGAGCAGCAGCTACCTTCAAGGACAGCAGATTTAATATTATCACAAAGAGAAAAACATTTCGTGAAGTAAGGAACAAAACAAAAGAAAAAGGAAAATCTAAATGACAGAGTACCTGTTCAAGGAAATTGAGAAAGAGGGAACCGGCTCTTTGGTAGTATAACCAAGAAACAGGAAAGTAGGCACAATGTGAACAGAAAAACATGGGCAGAGCAGTAGGCGCGTACACATGGATCCAGGTGGAAACACACACCAAAAAAAATGTCAAAACAGGAAGAAACAAAGAGCAAGATAGGGAAGTAACTACTTTCAAGCAGATATAACAATCCTCCTTCACAGCTCCCAATTCTTAGTGCAGTTACAAATTAATCCCTGAGCAGCTAACAGGCAGCATAGTATAGAATACTGGGTCAGGAAATTTTGGGTAAAAAAAAAAAAAAAAAAGCAGATTTCATCATATATTAAGTTTTAAAAGACCAAAGACACTGTTTTTTTTCTATTTTTTTTTTTTTAATGTGAGCCTCATAATATTGGAGCTATTTTGTAAATAAAATAATACCAGAAAATCTAGTATACCCATGAAATTTTGTCAGCACTTCCAAACATCATAAGAGATCAATAAAACCAACCCATTGTTAATGTTCAGCATTATGCATTCAATTCTGAATTTCCTGTGCGGTCTCAAGCTCACAAATTCAAGCCTGGGCTACAGAAACCAAGGAGTTTATTCCAGTGAAATATTTCAGTTTTCCAGAGGCAGGTTAACATGTTGAAACTTAGATTCCAGGAGAGGAGATATTAAAATACTGCTCTAGGCCTACATCTACATTTGCCCTTCCACTCCACCCAGAGAAAGAAAGATGCTCTGCAGCACAGAAAGCACACAGAAGTGGCATTGTGGGCATGAAGAACATTTTCAAGGTTTGCAAGCCATTAGAATGAGATTATAATTTCATGCAAAGTAGAGAACTAAGATAAAGAGAGTGCAATCATTCATTATTACAGTGGGAAGTTTCCTTGAACAGAGGCCTTTATTCTGATACTGTTTTCTTCTGCAACTCTGTGACCATGAGGTGTTCACATTAAGTGGACCCACACAGGCTTATTTTGGCTTCAAGGGACACCACTGAGAAGACAAAGTCTGGGCTGAAAATATATGATGTGGCAATCTAGAATAATTCTCCACCTACAAATCAGCTGCAGGAAGTTCGGCAAGTGAGAATTTTTAGATTCAGTAATCCAAATTTCAAACATGCAAATGTCAGAAAATAAAGAACAAGGGTTTAAAGTTTACATTATATAGAAATTCATAAAGTTTATTCATAATAAAAATCTAGATGGAAGTAACTAAAAGGGTCTAAATGTTAGTTTAGCATATTTACGCTCTGCAGTTTGAATAGTCAGAAAGGTTCATGAGTATTAAGCACTTTTTTTCCTAGCTAATTAGAATATTGGTAAAGTACAAAAAAAATCAGCAAATCTAATTTTTTTTTTGTATAGTCTGAGTTTTGTAATGCTAAATTTATTCAAAGCAAAAGTCTTTGCAATGCCATTTTAAAACTTGGTTTGGGACCAATTTAGATGATCTATTGGATTTCAAAATGCATTTTCTTCCTGCTCTTAAAATGGCTCATTGCTTTTCTATACACTGGAAAAAAAAGATTTATATTCTGCTGGGTTTATTTGATTTTTAAGACTTTTTTACAATATTACAGTAATAGAATCTTGCAGTTTGTAAGCAACATGCAGTATGACAGTCAAAGACGACATTTTAGAAAACAAGAAATAGTAATAGCAGCAAACTTTCAGACCTCCTTTAATAAACATAAAAGACCTCATCTGAAACTCATTACCACATCCTCTTTATCCTTAAGCACTTATTTACTTCATGTCTGAAAGCAATCCCTTAAGTCAAATCACAAAAATCTCTGTTGGGCCTTTAAGCTGCAGCTGAGAAGCTCATCATAACACTGCAGCGGGAGCTCCAAAAGGGGTTCTCTTCAGTCAGGCACTGAAAGTCACTTTCCAACTGCTACCAGGCAGAACCTTAATGCCTGAAGTCAAAGGGCAGGTGATCAGAGGTGCTGATAAACAAAGCACTGATACCATGCTCTAGGGACTGTGATAGCACAGCAGCTTCCATGCGCTGATATAGTTCTGCTCTGCTTGGCTGAAACAGGCAGTTTCTGTGTTAGTAGTCTTTTCTTCTCTACCAATTTGATCCCCATCCTAAGGGTCGAGCAGACAATTCTCAGTCTTCTTCACAAATTCATTTCCACACACCCTGTCAACACAGCTCACTAGATTCAGCTCAGAAATGGGGATTTTAGGCATTTAAACTTGGGAGCGCAAGGAGGGTTGAGATGAGTAGACTGCACTGAAGTCCAAGTCTGTGAGTGACAACCTGTGTGGGAAAGGGGAGCAAAGCCCTGTCCACTCCAGTTTCTCAGACCCCAGTCCTGCCCTCACACAGCTGTTAAAGAGCACCACATGACTGAATGTTTCTGCATTTCCTTTCACCACTAGACAGCTCATAACACAACTAATACATTATTTCTATTCCCTAAACAAAGACACAAATACAGCCACCACCACCATGAGAAGGTGGTTTTCTTTCAGTTGAAAAAGAAACACACTCAGAATTCTGCAACAGAGCCTCAAACTCCATCCTTCCTTTCATTGGTATTCAGGCCAGCAACACAAAGACCTTCAAGTTAGCACAAATGTTATGACCTTGACCGTGACACAGAGTCCCTGCACTTAGTATTTCAGAGTTGAGAGTTGTCTGGACTGACTCTAGGTGCAGAAACAATTTGTTTTCTTGTTAATGCCATAAATAGATTACTCCTCAAGCCTTCATGTAAATAGTTGACACCTAAAATCAATTATTTCAGCTCCATGGTAACACTTTAGCACTTATTAATGAACACTCCTGTGGTTGAGGTGAATTGCATTTTTCCATAAGAAATTGCGGATGGACTTAAGATCTGAATATATTTAGATGTAAGCAGTATAACTTCTGCTTAGAGCCCCACTTGTCAGTGGAGATTGTTCTTTCTTAGTATGAGACTATCTTGGTTTTAATTTAAGAATTTATTTCTAGCCTTGGTAGCTTCAAATAAAAGCTTAAAAGCATGACTGAAGTGCAGCTTCAATTGCACTGAGAAAAATGTTGAAAATTATTTGAAACAGCCAAAGAGCACTTTAATTCAAAAATCCACCTACTCAATGAAGCCTAGGTATTTTGATAGAATAGCTATATGATCCTCCAAACTAACATACACAGCTAGGAGCCATTCTGAAATCAGTGCTCTCTGTGAGTTTTCAGAGAGGCAGAACTCTGAGCCAGTGCCAGTCTGGGAGAGTGAATAGGCAACTTACACTGCGTGTGGTCTTAGGTGTACCAATTTATTTTCTATGCACAGGAATGCAATGTGGAGATTTACAAGAACAGCGCTTATATCAGACATTTTCTCCTTCCCTAAATTCTTCTTTCTGCCTCCAGTAATCATGGACCAAGACTTTTACATTTCTCATAACGTGAAATAAAAACTACCTCAGCCTGAACTGCATGTGACCTTTTACTATATGGTATCTGTTTGGTGCTAAGCATGTATGACATCATTTTCTAAGACAAATATGAACTTCCAGGTGGCGTAAAACCAAAAAGCTGTTCAATCAGCTCCTGATCTTGTGGAAGACAAGAAGCAAAATACACTACTTCACTTATGGCCAGGTTGAATTTGCCAATATTCGAAATTATCTCTTCCCTGAAAATGGTAATGTGAAATCACATCTTCCAAAAATAATGAAACAATGAAGTATTCTAAATGGAACGTGCCAGCAAACTGTGAGAAATGTCTGCCATTTTGTTACTCCTCCTGTTACGTCTATGGCATTTTAAATATAATCCAAAAGGAAATTAAATATGGGTCATTTTACAGAATCAGATGTATATTTTTATATTCAAAAGGATTAGGATTTCTGGTGCACAAAACCCCTCTCTTTGGCTTTTCACTCAGCAGTATGTAATTTTAAGAATTCTTGACTTATTTTTCCCAAGCTTTGGCAGTACATTTACTAGTAAAACTTGGCAATCTGAAGATGACCATCATTTTCCAGAAAAATAAAGCAAAACCAGATCTGATAGCTAACACATAAAGCAGTTCAAAGACCTCCATCCAAGTAAATTGCTTTTTAATTTTGTCTAACTTCTTTTTCCTCAGCAACTACTTATTTCAACTATTTAATACAATAAACTCTGTCACTTGGCCTGGAAATACAGAACACCCTGCAAAAACTTCAGAATTGGGTTATACTTTAGAAAGAAAAGGAAAGTTCATGTAAGTGGCAAAAAATGCCAAATTCAAAGTTGAACTTTATTAATCTTCATATCATCACCCACCACTCATGACCAGCTCCAGTAGTGACGTCTATTTCTTGAAGTTCCTGACTGTTAACTGTTTAACTTATATGCCATATTATATATATCATTTATGAAAGTGGTTTTAGTGTTATGGAGCTCCGCAGGGTAGTAAAACATGAAGAAGGACTACTGTGTTTCACTGTTAAAAATTATTTATTTTACCAGCATAAATAAATACATTTAAAATAAAGCTTTGGCTGCTTTTCTTTTTTACTAGTCAAGCACCAAGTGTCCAGCAGTCCCTGGGGTAATAGAGAAGGCAAACTGTAACCTCTCCTAATCCCACCTCTTTTCCAGCACAGACTGCAGTGAATATTTGCCACTGCATCCAGGAACCAGTCTTCTGCCCTCTAGTGCTATTATCCTCTCCCTTCCTGATGACCACTACAGGCTCCACAGGGCTGGTGACACTTTTCTGTGCTACTGTTTGCTTTCTTACTGTATTATGCAGCCATCTTTTGAGAACCACTTCAGTTAATCAAAAATCAAACTTCTATTGAAGATTTTAGTGCCTGTATTTATACATCTGCATGTATCTGGGGAGATGTAATATACTAAATTTTTATTTACAAAACCAGTTTAAGCCATGAAAAAAAAAGAGCTGTCACTTCAATTTTCTATACAGAAGTACTGAGTTGTGTAAATATGAGAACCAAATACAAGAAAGGGTATCATGCATCTTTAAAATGTTCCAGCTCTCCACTTCAGAGCTAGTAAAAAAGCAATACTCCAAAATACAACAGTAAAATGAGAACTATCCCCTTGTTATATTTGTCCCTCATTTTTCAGTCTGATGTGATAAACATTATTTTTTTCAAAACAATGGCTGTACCTGGAAATCCATAGTATAATACATTTGTTTCCTTCAAAAACATGTGACCCATGTAAAAGTCAAGGCAGAAAAAGCAGAACATGGGCACATTTTGAAGTTGCAGACACTTGAATTTTGTACAATTAGTGTGTTTTTACATTATCGTACCCAATTGAAACTTTAGTGAGCGACCCAGCTAGCGTCTTCCATTCTTAGAGGAAAACTCCGCTTTCAAGCAGTATTTCAACAACATTCCCACCCCTGTTACTCTGGGTGCTCAAGTTTACACTTTAATTCAGCAAATTATGTTACTATAGAGCTGATAGTTAACAGGCTTTATATTTTTTAAATGGTAACTTTTAAAGGATACTGTCTTCTTCCTACTACTAAAGTATTTAAGAACTGACAGAAGCAGAGGGGTTTAAAGCAACTGAATACGTTGTAGTTGAGGGGAATAGACAGAGAACAACATTGGAAGATGGTTTATAAACACAGGACATTGTTGCCTGTTCCCATCAGGAAAAAAAACTTATACCATCCCATACCATTTCCCGCACAGAATCACTGTCACAAGCTCTTTCAATCCTTCCACACGAGGATGGGGGAACTATCTGACACACTGGAAGGCATCAAATGCACTTGCTCCCCTTTACTTATTCCTTGAAAGATGGCACCTGCATGTTTCATAAGACTCCCAGCCTCCCCCCCCAACAGCTTATCCAGACATCATCTCTACCTATCAACCTTGATTTGTCTTTCATTCTTTTTTTCCACCAGCCCAGATTATGCTGCTTTTTAAAAGAGAAAATTGTTAATACTGACTGGTCAAGCTATACTAGAAAGGTTTTAACTGGAGCAGAGATTGTAGCCACGATATAAATGGATCCCTTAGGCAGTTTGAAACTCATCCTTGTGAAGCATTACATGCCACAAGGAATTCTGATGGTGTGTATCTTATCAATGCAGCCAAGTGCCTCAGAGGTGTTTTATTCAAATTTATACATTTGCCTACTCCTACCACTAGAATGAGGTAGTTTAAAGCAACTAAACCAAAGTTCAGAATTTAATATTCAGATCAGTTCCAGCAAATTTTGGAAAACACATGGGAATTGTAAGTCATGTGTTAATACTTAAAGATTTCATTAATAAAACTTCCAACACTAACCTTACCTCATTGAACTTACCTCACTGATTTTTATGCTCACTATAAAACTATAGTTGTCATAATATTTTTGAATTACTGCAAAAGGAAGTCAGCCATTCCAGAGTCAATGTTATTTAGCAACATAATGATAGTTATAAATTCAAAATACTTAAAACCAATTTACAGAACTATCAATCTTGGAAGTTTTTAACTTTTGAAGTTTCTGTCTTCAATAACATTCAAATTTTATTATACTGTAACTAGAAAGTGAATTAAAAGGCCACAATGTTCTTTTTTAAAGTCATGCCAATGCATTTAATTGCTTCATGAAAAATGTGTAGAATTCCATAATAGTACAAGAATCATCAGCAAATATCTGTTAGCTTGGTACATGATAAAAATAGAATTTTTACATGAACTATTTTTCTCAGTTTAATTTTTTTTAGTAGTAGGAGTCAGCTGACATAGCAGCAAAGGTGTGATTTTCAAAAAGCACACTTAGGTTTGTAATCCATTCAGAACATCCAAACAAAGGAGGTGCCTGTAGCTAAACCTCTCTCCAACAGAGCTAGGGAACCCGTGACCTCTCAATTTCACATGTTTTGAGCGAGACACATCTCTCAGATGAGAATCTTATGATTCATCCTGTTCTGAGACTGGAACACCTGCTTATGTCACCCATTGTTTATCAGACATTCCTACATCAGTAGGTCCAGCTGGAATCAGCTTGGCTACAAGAGCTTATCTTCCAGGACCTATGGCCAGCTCATAAACAGAGTGACATATAACAGCTTGGGCAATATTTTTCTTTTATTCATAAGAACACAGCGAACAGAGAAGAAGGTTAAAACAATAAACTAAACATATATTGCTTACTCTAAATATAACCCAGCATTTTCTTCAAGAAATATGCCATTTTCCTTTTCTATCTCTCCTGCCCATGTTCTTCCAGAGACCAAGTTATAGCCTTTTCTCTGCAAACCGCTGCTTTTCTCTCGAGTGTGAATAAGCTTCTATTGCTTATTCACTTGCTTATACAAGCTACTATTACAAGCAACTTGTAATCTCTATGATTAAAAATTCACCTCTAAAATTTTCAAAATATAAAAGCTGAGACTGAAGTCCTCTCTTCCAACAAGCCAGGCTCCATAACCTCCTACACAAAAGTAAACATCACCTGGTTTGATATCAACCTTGAGTACCAGCAACTGTTAGAGCTCTGCTTAGCTCCATCCGAGGAGTTCACCCAAGGGTTCTGAGGGAGCTGGCAGAAGTACTTGAGGAGCCACTTTCCATCATCTACCAACAGTCCTGGCAAACTGGGGAGGTCCCAGATGACTGGCATCTAGCAAATGTGATGCCCATTGACAAGAAGGTTCCGAAGGATGATCCTGGGAACTACAGGTCCGTCAGCCTGACCTCGGTGCCTGGGAAAGTCATGGAAACATCATCCTGAGTGCGATTATGCAGCACATGAAGGGCTCCCAGGTGATCAGGCCCAGCCAGCACGGGTTCACGAGGGGCAGGTCCTGCTTGACAAACGTGATCTCCTTCTACGACAAAGTGACTCACTTGGTGGATGAAGGAAAGGCTGTGGATATTGTTTACCTAGACTTTAGCAAGGCCTTTGATACAGTCTCCCACAATATTCTCCTGGAGAAACTGGCTGCTCATGGCTTAGATGGGAATACTCTCCACCGGGCCCAGATAGTGGTGGTGAATGGAGTGAAATCCAGTTGGTGGCCGGTCACAAGTGGTGTCCCAGAGGGCTCAGTACTGGGGCCCTTCATCAATCTTTATCAATGATCTGGACAAGGGGATCAAATGCACCCTCAGCAAATTTAGATTAACCTTGGGTGAGATCTTTATTTCCATATGCAGAGTTGAACCATACTTTCTAAAATGTTTGATGCAATTAATGGTTTGTGAGTAATATTAATAGCAATTTATTTTGTTTTTTAACATGGAGTGAAATTGCCATAAATGGATCCTAAAAGGACTACTCTGGCATGTAGTAAGGTACATTCTTGGTAAAAGTTTATCTCTCTATCTAGTAACATTAATGAGATTAAAGAAATTATAGAGATCTCCCAGCAAGAACATTCTAAGCTATTCAGGATACAATAAATAGCAATAAATAGTTCTTTAAATAGCAAAGTTTGCATGCTGTTCTGGGAGTCAGTTTTAACGGGAAGTCTTTTTCAAAGGCAGTATGCATTCCATCCACATCTTTTGCTTCCTGCAAGTGGTAGGCTGATTTAGGCGAAAACTTAACGTGTGTCTCAGATCAAGTATGGATCCCAGTGTTTGTAAGGATAATTTTTTTTAATGAGGTTTATTTCTAAACTAAGGGAAAAATCACTGATTAATTCTGACTGATAAGACTCAAAAAGAAATGCTTTGGTAGCAAGTTCATAGTGATGTCAGTGCCACATATGACCTAAATAGACATTTCAAACTCAACTGATGATTCTTTTTAGTGGTGTGCTATAACATTAGTTTTCCAGTTATGGCATCTTGAAGATTAAAACATCATTCCAGAGGAATGAAAATGACTAATACATTCAACTCACATAAAATCTACTTCTTTAACTGAAGGGGGAACAAGAGTTGAGATTCAGCTTTGGGAGTAAGTAAAACTTCGTGTGTGAATTCAGAAGAAAATTTATGTCCAAGATCAGAAATCAAAAAATTTCAAACATTAGCAATGAAAACTCTTCTTGATAGTATGTGAAAGAGATAAAAAAAGCTAATAACATAAATACATATTTATAGCTACAGCTGGCAAGGTTTTAAGAACCCTTGAATTACAAAATCAAAAACTGTCAACATTGTCTCCATGTGATACCTGCATAAGTTGCTGCTTCTCATGTGAATGGTGTTGACTAGTCTACACCAAAGATAAACCCCAAAAAAGAAGATGAAAAAGCTAGGACTGTAATAGCAAACTATTGCTCAAAATTAAGCACTCTGTTACAAAATTCAAATACATACGTAGCTGACCTGATTAATCACAATTACCTGGTTTTTGCAAATAGTCAACTTGAAAAAAAAAATCAGAAAAGTGACCCTAATATAACTCAGCTGTAGTACTACCTCTGGATGGATCATCAAGTGACAAAGGAACTCGCCAGCTGGCCTACTCATCTAAGAGTACAGATAAATACAGTTCTCTTTTCCCATCAGTGTTTTACCAAGAAACAAGTTAAACATGTACCCACTAATAGCAACAGCACCTTAGACATTGCAAATATATTTACTTTTTATGCTGGAAACACAGTCCAAAACTATTTAGAATCATAGAACCATTTAGGTTGGAAAGAATCTTTAAGATCATTGAATCCAACCAGTAACCAAACTCCGAGTCCACTGCTAAACCATGTCCCTCAGCACCACACCTATTCGCCTTTTTAATACCTCGAAGGATGGTGACTCCACCATTTCCCTCAGCAGTGTCTTCCAATGCTTGACAACCCTTTCAGTGTAGAAATTTTTCCTAATATTCTATCTAAACCTCCCCTGGTGCAACTTGAGGACATTTCCTCTTGTCCTATTGTTTGTCACTTGGAAGAGGAGACTGACACCTAGGTCAGTACAGTCTCCTTTCAGGCAGTTGTAGAGAGTAATAAGGTCTCCCCTCAGCCTCCTTTTCTCCAGACTAAACAACCTCAGTTCTCTCAGCTGCTTCTCACAAGACTTGTGCTCTATACCCTTAACTAGCTTTGTTGCCCTTCTTTGGATTCATTCTAGCACCTCACTGTCTTTCTTGTAGTGAGGGGCCCAAAACTGAACACAGTATTCATGCTGTGGCCTCACCAGCACCGGGTACAGGGGAACAATCACTTTCCAGAGATCGTGAAAGCTTGTCATAAGAATTCCAGACAAGAAAAAACTACTTAGACCATGAGAGTATGTCCAGAAAAGACTAAAAGGGCAGTTTCAGATCCCCAATTGGGAACTCCTTTTTTATGTCATCTTCACAGTAACATTCTTCAGACATTTTAGCTAGAACCAGAAAAGGCATTTTTTTCTAAAAAACCTTCACCTCATATTTTAATTGCTTTAAAAGTCTAAGATAATTAAGGAGACAACAATACCGCACAAAAATGCATGAGACATAAATGCAACAATTCTATTATTTGTCTAAACACAGTGCTTATAATAGAGGTTACATGGTAAATTAAAAATAAAAAGTTATGCAAGAATGAAATTGGACAGAAGTTTCAGTTGCAGGCTTCCTAACATGCTAACAGAGACTAGCTTGCCAAATACTTTTACAGAATCCAGTCTGCCAGATCATCTAGCAGCAAGTCAGAGACATGTCAAGATCTGATCTTGCATTTATTTATTATTCAGCTGGAAGCTGTAAGTTTACTAGTTTACCACTATTATAATCCATCTGGGAGACACTCAGTTTCTCAAGATAGAATATCATATGCATAAGAAAGATAAAGCAAAACTGATATGTGCTGCTTTTGTAACAGTCTTGACACTAAACAAGCTATGTAAAGTTAGCTATGAAATCAAACTATCACAGAAGTGGTCTTACAATGTCAAATACATAAGGGATACTCTCAGAAAAAGAATCAGGAGTGAAAAGACTCTAAAAACCTACTTTCAGAGAAAGAGCCCTGCAACCTACAAGAACCAACAGCAACAGCCAAAACACAGGGACTGAATAAACAAAGGAGTCCTCAACTGTCCCATTCAATGAGAATACGAGGCAACTCTGATTCTTCACAGTGCAAGAAGTCTAGAACACACAGATCTCTTAAATGTAATTTCAGGATGCCATCATATTCTTTCCTTCTCCAAAATGTGCAAGGCATTACTAGATATCATGTACATGTTATTACACTTCAAAAAGAGAAACTTCATGAATTACGTATCCATGCTTGATCCTGCACTGCAATAGAACCTGCATGGAAAAATCATTAAACCACAATCACCTACACTGGAATAGCTTGAAAGAAATCCTTCCTTCTTTTCACTTTCCCATCTCTCTTCAAGGAATCTCCAATCTGTAAAGTTTATACTCTGAAAAAAAATGTAGCTAGTATAGGCGTAATACAACCAGAGTGTCACAGAGCAACAAATCCCAGACTTGTAAAACGGGTCCCTCTAAATCCTTTACAGGCATCCCACATTTTTAAATATACTTGATTCAATGCACTATTTGCTATAAGAAAAAATATATTGATGAAACATAACTGTTATATATCATAATGAGGACACATAAAGAATCAATGGGGTGGCAGAGGAACTATTTAGTCACAAGAAAATAACTTTGCATAAGACAAACTATTTGTTCCTGATGTCTCATTTCTCCAGGAGTCCTGAAAAAAAACTTCAAATGAAATGCCTAGGAATAAAATTCATATCTCTGTTGGATATTAAAATGGATGTTAAAAACCGTTCACAGCACAGAGCTAGAAAATAACATTTACAAACTTCTCAGCTAGTTCTGTGTGATTAAAATGGTGGTCCCTAAAAGAACCCAAAGCCAATTATGAATTTGGCAATCACCTCTGTAGAATATCCAACGTACAAAATAAGACCATATGACTATACCTAGCAGACAAAAAAAAACCCAAACCCCCACATATTTTCCAGAATAGCCTAGTTCTGTCACAGCGATCATCAAAAGTATACACAACTGGGTTTAACTGCATAATCCTTGGTTTGGGATAACTTTCATCCACAAAGTGGATTAAAGCCTTTCCTAAAATAAGACTCTGCAAATGAAAACTGCTAGAGTTATAAAAGAACGAAAAAATAGCCACTGAAAAAATTAAAAGGTTCCTCATTTTACTTTACTCAAAAGTTCAGCTGAACTAAAAAATGCACAAATGAACATTTCAAATAATTCTTGTATCAACGCCTTTCAAAAGGAAACTTTTTCTTGGTTTGCTCTAAAAATTGAATTTGTGAAAAGTTTGAACAATGATTTTATGACCATTAGTGGTAATGTAAAGATAGATACATTCCATTTTTAAAGGGGGAAGGAGAAAGAAACATTCCACAGATTTTTTTTTTCACACAACAAACCCAAATTGTTGGAACACCAGACTGTGACATGTAAATAATACTAAATGATCAAATAAGATACAAGATATATGATACAAGATTCTGAGCACAGATTGACAAGTCTGTCTTGTAAAAAATAAAATAATTTTTTTAAGTATTTTACAGTCTGATCAGATTACCACAAGCAAACAATCTGAAGTTGTTTAAAACCTCATTCATCCCTGAGTTGGAAATTATTATTCCTAAGAAAATATATAATAACTGAAAGAAAGAGGAACGTCACCAGTTCACAGCAGTGATAAACAAAATGAGTAGGCTTAAATGACCCCTGTAAATGAAACTGCAATCCAATGATATATTTGAGCCAAGCCTTTTCAGCATAAGAAAGCTTTTCCATTTTCCTCATCACCTCTCTAACCTTCCCCTGCACCTCTCCTATCATGAATTAATCTCTCTCAAACCGAAGTGACCAGAACCATAAACTGCATTTCAGATGAGATTTCACAGAGTACATTAAAATGTTCCCCATCTGTAACAGAAAACTCTCTCCCAAGACATTCTAGGATCAGATTTTCCACAGCCACTTTTTTATTGGAGACTAAGAGACTAATCTTAATTATTACTACCTTTACCTCAACCTTTACGTAATAGAAGTCACAGTTTTCGTCTTCAGGTGAATAACACTGCATTTCATACTACCACATCTCATCTATTTTCTCACTCCAGAATTCAAGTCTCCTCAGCATCGCCAGTGGCTCCAATCTGTGAATTTCCATGAAAACTTGTGATTGTGCTACCAAAGTTCGGCAAGATATGCAACGAAAATATAAAACAAGCCTCATCACAATATCACATCTTGAGATGCTTCAACAATAATCTCCTCCAATCTGGTCTTCCTTCTTCCATACTATCTACAACGCTTCTCTATTAGCCAGCGTTTCACTAATTCTACCTTTCTTGTATAGACTTCAAACTTCTGCCATTTAAATCACTTCCAACATGACATGGCATGAAAAGCCTTACTAAGATTCAACTAGATTAGACATAATGTATTTTCTTGGTCTACAAAATTAACACCCTTAAAAAATACAGATCCTGCCTTAGTCTAATTTAACAGATTTCTTAATCAAAATGGATGCACAATGGCTCTCTAAAAATGGGTAAATGAAAAGGGGTTTCATATGGCAGAGAAATAATCTTTTATAACAAATTCAAAGGGAGATAGATAATCAGAGTAATGTATGTTTTAACTTTAGATACATATGAATTTTTACTATTTATTTCAAGTTTACTATCCAATCTGGGCATGGAAGTAGTAAAATTCTATTCTAAATCCTATGTTAACAATGAAGTTGCAATTCTTGAGCAAATATTTTGTTCCACACAAAATATCTCCAGAATTCCTGGCTTTTTAATAAAATACATTCAAAAGACTTTTGTTGAAAGTTTCTGTACTTGAAAGTATGTCTCTGAAATATCTCTAGGATTCATCCTTCTAGGATTTTAACCCTTTCAACTGAAGTTATCCTTAAATATGAAGATATAAACAACCGTGGAAAGCATTTTGCTAATATGCCATAGAAAATACGTAAGTAACATTCATTTTTAAAAATTTTTACTGTTTAATCACTCTTAATATTCTTCTTGGTGTATATAGTATATATATTTATTGTATATTCTTTTTAGCCTACACATATTGAGTGCATATCTATAGATATAGACATATTCATGTATAAACAAATATTACTGCTAAAAAATCAGTGTATAAATAATTTAACACAGAAGCGGAGGCTATGTGAAAGCAGATTTACTAGTCATGGAAATGAAACCTGAGTATGAAAATTCATTCTCCAATCTCTGACAGTTGACATTAACACGGAGCCTTATAAATCTGCTCTTTAAGAAAATTCTAAAAATAAATAAATAAATAATTCAAGCAAGCAAGCAAGTATCATTCCTCATCTGTTTTTCTTTTCCTGGAAAGCATTCTGAAAGTAATCTTTTTCCCAGACATAGATTATTCAGCACATGGGTGAAATTCTGCTCCTTTTTCCAATCTCCTCAAAAGATTGGGAAAATAAAGATACATTTCAAGAAAAAGGACAATGCCAGCACAGAAAAGGAATCTTAATGTAAACTTTAGCATAGATTAACTACATAGGAACCTGTGCTTTGCAAATTTTATTGCATTTATCAGCACAGAAAAGTAGCACAACATCATCTCCAGGAGTAGGGAAAAAACCAAAACTAATCCTTGAAACTCCCTGCCTCTCTGACCCAGCAAGTTAAAAAGGACATGTTAAAGAACTGCTAATATTTCTCTCTGTAGCTGTCAAGCTGTCTTAAACAATACCCAGTGCCTTTCCCAATATAATCCCATACAGTGACATGCATTTCACACAGTTCAACTGAACAGCAAAATGCATAAGCACTTTGGAGCTTAAAACGATGCTTCAGAGGATTTAATTTCCACATACTTCTTTAGTGAAGACATTTTTTTAAAAAAGTATAAAGCTAGTAGTTAGAGAATAAAATCAACAATTTAATTAATTTATTAAATATAGATCTACCTTAAGATAGTGTTACAAAAGTATATCTTTGGATACATAGGTGTAATAGCCTCTTTGACTGCTATCTCACTTTTAGGAAAAAAAAAAAAGGCGGGGGGGGGGCGGTGCTAGTCCTATAGTTCCTATAGAATGGGAAAGTCAGCTTTTGTTCTTCCTGCATATATTATACCCTCATTAATACCTCTGCAGTTTGCCTGTAAACTTGTGCAGATGCAATTAGGTGCCTCTGTAACTGAATCTTTCTAAACCTTTCTATTATTTATGTAAGAAGAAATATAACCCTCTATCCTCATTCATGTCTGTACTGGATTGCAAGAACTAATAGAGGAGTAAAGAAAATTAAAACTTTATTTGCTGAATGATGTATATAGATGTGATTTTTAATATTAACAAAGAATGACCTTGAGGAGCAACCTGATTTGCCTGTGATTTCTTTATATATAATGTACAAACTTTTATATTTATAAACTTATATTTTATACATATATTTATATAAATATTTAACTTTTTTAATTTAATAGACATTCAGCCACTGAAATTGTAGCATTAAAAAGGCCCTTAACTGGTTGCTTTTCCATTTTGAACATCTCAATTCCAAGAATCTGTCTGAAGACTTAAACCAGCGTCATTTTCCTAAGACTGCGAAAGAGTAAATGAATCTAAAGAATAATAAAAGCTTTTGACCTCGATATAGGCATCCTGTATCAAAAACACTCAAAAGTGTAAAATAGATTGACTTTGGATAATCTCATCTTCTAATATAATTAATTGCTTGCCATAACAATAAGGGTTTTTCTTCTGCACAATTGACAGTTATAAGTAATGACATTAAATGATGCAAGTTTTATATACATGAATATTTCTCATGTGAAATAGTAAACATTAAACATCCCAGGTATACAAAGAAGCACTTAATTAGCCTCAAGGTCACATGCTATATAAATCATTAAGCCACTGAAAACTGGAAACCTTTGAAACAAAGACAGGATCCTGACTTTGCAAGCAGTACTGTCCTACAAAACGGAAATTCAGATGGCAAACGGACATCTGATATCAAAACTCAATATACAAAACACAGCTTTTAAATAACAGTAGCAGCCTTTCCCTGGTCAAGTTTTCAACAGTGGGTTGCAATCCTCAACACTGGTCCAAAATTTTCTCCTCTTATTTAGAAAGAAATTAATTTTTACATGACTTCGAGATATTTTTTTTTTCAACCACGTCACTTGCTGAGTGAGACAACTGTACATCACACAAAAAGTTCTACTCTTTCTCTTTTAGCTCTTAACAGCAGATGTCTGATTATGCCACTATACAAAGATCTTTGAACTGTTTAACTTACTAACACGGTTAAAAGAAAAAATACCAAAATCCTAAATATGTAATTCATAAAGCAGCATATTTTCCTTAATTAATTTTCTCAAAGTTTACAATATCTGTACTAATTCTCTGTAACTAGATATGTTCTGGATCCATTCACAGAGAATCTGTGTAGAATAAACATTTGAAACATCTTAAAGACTAACTAAAACCATCTTTCTACTACACTGCAAGGCAAATGATTTTTGGATGTTTTGCATTTTTATGCTAAATAGTGCAGCTGCAATTGATAAAAAGCAATCAAGCTAATTTAAGTCAATCATGTCCAGGAGGTTCTCATCACTTGTATAAAAATGCTCTCACACTCACTTTAAGGTTTTACCGCAGCAAGTAGCTTCTCCCTCTTCCCTTCCCCGCCCCTCTCCCCAATTTTGGTAACCTTAAAGTTCCATCTGCATCTTACACAACAAAGAAAAGGAAATATAATTCTTATAGAATAAAAGTCTTTATAGCTTACACTGTAAATCAAAATTGTATGTCTTATTTGAATAAAAACTTGGGTTGATAGTACCACTTGAGCACAAATAGGATTTATCACACTACAGGCAAGATTGTTACCTGTAGTCTATGTCGAGGCATCCAGCCAAAGCCAAAGTAAACCTCTAGCACTCCAAATGCACAACTGTTACCCTCATGCATAATCTGGATTACATTACTGAGATCATAATATATGTTTTGAATTTATGATTTTGATTTATCAATATCATCACAGCTGCCATCCTAAGATCCCTCTCAGTTGCTGCATTTGACTTTCTCAATGACGATTGTTTATAGTTTTAAATTCTGCATTAACAATTGCCGCTACATTTCAGATCTATAAAACTATTATAGCCATGCAACAACTCTTCCCTAGATGAGAAAAATACAACATAGTGGACCTGAATCCTGTTATGATTCTTATCTATGTGGCCGATCCCCATGTGCATGACTGCTGACACTTTTCAGCCAGCTCAAAAATAATTAAATAAATAGAGGGCCTGGACTTCAAAGTATGCCATTGCCTTTAGTCCTGATCCCAATGAGATGGACATGAAGCTTTTTGTTGGATAGAAAGGTTCTCTTTTTATTGATGGGCTACTCTGTATTCTTTTAAATGCACTGAACTGTTAGATAACACATAAAACAGTAATATAAGCGTTTCATCAAATTTTTTATCTTAGAACTGGAAGTGCACAATAATTCTTGGATTTATGTATGACTAATAATAATTATTGGAATTAAGAACACATTGCAACTCTGACCTCATGTTCTAGAAATGCTTCTGTCGTGGTTTGGGCCCTCAAACCAGAACACAGTTATGCATCAGAACACAAAATTATTCACAACATAGGTACATCAGCACGAAACAAAGCCAACTAACAGGAGGAACAGGCAGCACCTACTCTGGGGTATAGGGCCTGTCTCTGAAACTTGTGAGGTTTACTCGGAGCTCTGTGCCTAGGTTGGACTTGCCCAGTATGAGACAGATCAGTACAAGATAGTACAAGCCATGAATCCAACTGAGACCCCACCTGGGTGGTCATGGAACTAGGGCACAAAACCTAGAAGAGGCTAAGCCCCAGATTTGTGCACTCTGAAGAAAAAGCCACAGGGAGATCTTACTGCTGTCTTCAATTATTTAGTGGGAGGGTGTGAGAAGACAGAGCCAAACTCTTCTCAAGGGTGCACTAGGAAGGGATAAGACACAACTGGAACATGGAAATTCCACTTTGACATTGATAAAACACATTTTTAATCACAAGCTTGGTCCTGGAACAGGAGCCTAGAGAGATTATGGAATATCCATTCGTGAGATATCCAAAACTTGACTGGACAACAGACATGCTCACACTAAGCCTGGCACCACAACATACCACCACAGGAAGTACCCACTAGAAGAGGTAGTACTCACTGGAAAAGGAAATACCCACTGGAAGAAGAAGCGCCTGTACATCAACCCTCCCTGAGGACTTCCCCAAAGTCACAAAGATGTGACTACAACTGGTCTGCATGGGCTGAGTATGAAATGCACTGCATAAGAGAAAGTAAGAAGGTCCCAAAATCCCAGCTGTCCTGTGATTTTGGTCCATGAGTTAAGTGGTGAGAATGTATTATGTAATTGTTTTTTAACCATCCTTTCCATAAAGGAATGAATCTTCATCTTCAGTGAGGTTGAAGATGATCTTTCAAGATTCCACTTGACTAAAACTACAGACATGAAGTATTTTAAAAGTGTAAAACCAACAAGAAAAATTACTATATTCCCAGTTAATAACCTCAGAAATTCTAGAGAATATAAAAACCCTACCAATAAGAGCATATGTTTAGAGTGTGCAGAGAACATGCTTAAAGCTTCACAGGTTTGAGAAATAGGCAGGCAATCTGAAAGCTGGTGAAATTGAGAAATCATACACCTATATAGAGGGAAAATGGGGCTAATCTTGTCCTTTATCATGGCATCCTGCTGCTATATTCAAAGTCATATTTAGCCATTATTATTCATGTGCTTTGTTAGCTAGCTATAAATACTTTCATTTTTGTTAACACATTTCACTTTAACCCAATTTCTAATATTTTCACAAAAGAATTGATAGAATAATAGAATGTTAAAGTAACTATAATCTGCTTTTTAATAAGCGCAAAATATACTACGGCACTGTGAAAACAAATAAAGGTGAGTCTCTTGCCTTCACATCTTTATTATAATAAGGCAAACTGTATTTTAAAGATGAGTTAGCTTGCAATTACTCTAGCTAAAACAAAGAGAAGCTGAAAACGAGTATTACATTGCCATAAATTAGAATATACACTTTCAGGAGATTTTAGGACTAGGTGGTATATTTAGCAAGAAAAGCTCAAGAAATAGAAGTGCTTGATAAACAGAACACAGTCACCATCTTGCGTAGCAACAGAAATACTTAAGACCTTACAAGTGTCAACAGTAAAATCTTATGTGCAACCCTGGTAGAGGCAATTGCTCACTGAGGAAGGCTCAGAGGTTGTTCAGGCATTATTTCCCTTTCATAAATCCATGCTGGATCCACCCAATCACTTACTTGTCTGCCATATATTTGGAAATGGCTTCCAGGATTATTCACTCCTTATTACGACCTTCCAAGGGATTGATGCAAGGCTTACCAGCCCGTAGTTCCCTGGATCCTCCTTCTTGCCTTTCTTAAAGATAAAAGTCATATTTGCTTTCTTCCAGTCCTCAGAAACCTCCCCCAACCACCATAATCTTTCAAAGATAATTGACACAATTCCATCAGCAATTTTAGGTGCATTCCAGCAAGACTAAGGGACTTGTATGTGTCTGTAGTTTGTTTAATTATTCTCTGATTTGATCCTCCTCCTCTGAGGGTAAGTTTACCTTGCCCTGGACTTTTCCATTGGTTTCGGAGGCCTAGGATTGCTGAAGGTCAGTCTTACCTGTAAAGATCAAGGTGAAGATCAATACCTTGGCCTTCTCCATGACCTTTTAGGACCAGGTCCCCACTCCCATTCATCAGTGAGCCCAGATTTTCACTAATCTTTTGCTGTTGATGTGCCTGTAGAAACCTTTCTTGTTGCCCTTCATATCTGTGGCTATATTCAATTCCAGATGGGCTTTGGCTTTCTTAACCTTATACCTGCATGCCCAGATGGGGAGTCCCTATTCCTCACAGGTCACTGTATATCTTCCTTTTTGTTTAGCTTCATAATTAGAAGAGGAGGAATGCGAGTTGACTTCAGTCATACAAAAGTGATCATTTATGAAAACGCATGATACCAAAACATTCTCATATATTTTAACAATTCCTGAAAGCATTCATTGCCCATGAAAAACATACATCCTTTAAACTTGCCCTCTCAGTAGGTATGTGGCAGACTGCTTCAAAGTTTATGACAGAAGATGACACAAAGTAAACCAGCCCACTGCCAGACCGCTAGTACACAGAATCACACTGCAAGAGAAAACCAGAACAGAGGCAATTGGCACTTCAATGCAGGTAGGTCTGAACTTTTGCATGGCTGATAAACCAACACAGCTGCAGGGCTGGGCAACAACCACGAGTCACCAACGTATATGAGTCTAGGTCAAGCCTGGCAAAGATTTCCTGCATTATTTAAACTTAGTTTATTTGGTCCAATGGCACTTTTCCTAGAAACAGAGTGCAGGTTGGCCACACATATGTCTGTCTGCATTTGTGGCCTGACACTTGGCAGGATAAACTTCATTATGTTTATGGTTATGCTTAGGAAAACTACTCTCAATTGTTTCCAGTCTGTTGCAAACATAAACCTACAAGCTGTATTAAATATGTACTATTGTATTTACCACAGCTTCATGAAATCATGCATAAAATCCTAAAATGGGATAAAATAAAGGCAACCTACCTTCCTTCCCCCCCCTCCCTCGCCTTCCCCAATTTCTGGCAACATTTCAAAATAAATAAGGAAGCAAACCAATCCTTATATTGAAAGGTCAGCCAGGACCTTATTTACAGAAAAGATAAAGCTGGCCAAAAAAAAAAAATATATCCAGTAAGAGAAAAGGATTTTCTCTTATAACAACTAAGTAGAAAGACAAAACAGCTCCACAATGAAATATCGTAGTAATTATCTATGTCTATTAATGCAGACAATTAAATGTCTTCTAGCCAAAAGAGTAAAATGAAATTTACACTTGCCTAAAAAATGAAATTAATGAGTAGTAAGGGAAAAGATTACTTTATTGCAACTCAGATAATGTGGATCTGACTTTGTATTGCAGAGAATTAAGGTTTCTATCTTTTACTTTCATACTCTCTGACATACTCCTGTCATAAAGCAGAGAAATTTAGCTATAAGTATTCAAAGGCAGAAAAGAATGTGGAACTAGTCCAAGATGCAAAATGCATCTTCTGTTTGAAATTCAATGTAGGCCAGAGTCCATTAAAAACTGCAGTATGTTACGTTTTAGAGTTCTGAAACACGTAAAGGATCAGTGAAGCATAATCTGGAGCTTGAATATGTCTGAGCACATTCTCCTCTATGGTTTCCTTCCTTGCCCTGTAAGGACTCTGCTTATTTTTACATGATTTTGCTATGTATCTAAATTTAAAGATGAAAGGTGAACCTCCAATAAAAATCTCTCCAGGAATCCATCGTCTTTGCAAGCCACTGACCAGAGAATCATTTCTATTTGCCTGGATATGGCATCATGAACACTTTTGTTCTATTACTACTGGTAGTAATTTCTACCAGAAAATTTCTTAGTATTAACTATTTCTCCTAAGTTTTAAGGCAATATTAGTGTCCTCAGTGAAGAATATTTCAACTGTAATGTTCCTCCGAATTTGCTACTGGAAACCACTGTAAATGTTTTACAATAGGAAATAACTTTCTCTGATCTTGCTACAAAAATGTTTTAAATTCAACCACACACAGTACACATACTTGGAAAACAGCAAAATATTATATATGCAAAATATTAAGAATATATAGGAATGGGAAGATATAATAGATACTGATTTTCATTTCAATTACGTATTATAAGAAGACAGCTATAGTATTCATAAATACTATAATATATTCCAGAATCCAATTTTGTGTTGCTCTAACAGTGTTCAGAACAATGAGTAAATGATTCAGTGTAAAAGTAACTAATCTAATGGAAAGTATTTCAGGTATTTTCTTGTAACTTCAACAGTTTAAACAGTTTAAAGGGGAAAATAAGCATGCAGTGAACATGATCCAGAACTGTTTTTATTTACAAGCTTCTCAATCTTTCCCACTCAATACTGATCCTGTGCCTGATCTCACAATGTAGGGCAGCTGGAAGAAAGTAGTCTCTTTAAAGATAAGAAACAGCTGTTACGCTTGTTCAACCTGAGGAAGAATTTGAAAGACAAAAGCAAAAGGACATGAGAAAGAAAAGAATCTTCATAAATGCTGTATTTGCCGAATTGTTTCAGCCTATTTCTAGCTAACTCTGGTAATAGTATCTGACACGCACCTTGCTTGCATCAAACAGTTCCACTAAAACACAGAAGTAGAGGGAACCAAGCAAAGGCAATGACGATTCACAAGCTCTATATAAGTACCTACAAAACCAACCAATTTTAAAGGAAAATTATTAATGAAGTTGGGGGGATAAAAAACACCACCAGACTTTAAAAAATGTCAGAATTAAGCTTTGCCTCTGCAAACCCAGTTTGATCCCTTTTGTTGAAATAGGCAGCCAAGAAATTCCTACAGAAAGAGAAACCAAGGCATCCTTATCCATTTTATTCTATCTTCTGATCTGTTTCTCAATATAGCTTTACTCTAGTACAAACATTTTCAAAAACTCTCCAAATACTTGACTTCTAACTCCCTGATTTTATCTTGCTAGGGCTCAGTTCTACAAAACTTAAATACATTTCTAATACTAATCATAGCAGAACACTACTGCCTCAGACAATGTTTAAGCAGCTCTATACACCAGCACTGATGTTCCTATCCCAGACCTCTGAAGTAGTAGCATCTTCTGCAATAGTTCTCCTCCCTTCCATGCTCGTTTTTCACTTATTTCTCTCTGATTCTGTAGAACACCTGCTTTTCTTCATGAAGCTTTAGATTATTATTAATACTTGACAAAAATCTCCTCTCCTTTCCTTCTCCTGTAACTGTTATTCCTTCAAACACACCAGAAATATTTGTTTCCATTGTTAAAACCATTTTTTTCCCCCACTTTTCTAAATCGGTATTTCTTAGAGCATGGTACCGCTTACACAGTTTCTTCTGTAAAATTAAAATGCTATCACACTGAAAATATTCAGCTGCTGTTAAGGAAGAATCGTTCAAAAGCAGAGATACAGATCTGCAGCAGAGTATACAGTGGAAATTCATCAGGATGCACATGGAGTCCTTAAATAATTACAGCTGGTGAAATGGACACAGATAAGAAAAGTATGATCATATAAAGAGCAAGAAACCTACAGTATATGGTGTTTGTAACAAGATCAGAAAACCTTGGCATTCTCATCACTTTTTGCTTCCTTCACAAAATACGGAAATTCACATTGAGGACAATAGCAGTAAATTAATCTTCTGTGTGAGAAAGAGTGCACATTCAACACAGAAGTACAGAGGAAATAATTCAAAGTCTTTCTTCTTTATATTTCACAGAACCGATTATAACCAAAGGCAACCGAGATTCAAGATACTTAATGTCATATAATGCTATTTCTTTAACAAATATTACTGAATTACAAATTTTATTGCATAGAAATAATGTAACTAATGCTAGCAGGGAGAAGGTATATAATCCTGTACAGGAAACACAGGTGCAAAGGATTTTTTTGAAAAGCTAAGATTTGAGTTATAATGCCATACATTAAAATAAGCACAGGAAAAGAATCAAAGAATCAAACAGATGGAGAACTGCACCACAGTCAACTAACTCCACAGTTCACTAACCTCATTAACCACTTACATTCCCAAGATCTAAAAAGAACATTTTTCAAATGAGATGGATGATTTCAGAACTTTGTTACAAACACTTTTTAATGCTTGTAGTCTAGTCCAGCAAATACTAATTACCATCCTGCCTTTGAGAACATTTTGTATTAAATTAAATTAAATTCACAGCCTTCTCATCAACTATGTATCTTTAAAAACTTTTGCTCTAAGGACATTAATATCCCTATTTAACTAGGTGCTATCCTGCACGGTAGTTGTTTAGCCCAGCTTCTTTTCAGGTGTCAGACCAACTATTTTCATCGCTCACTGTGCACAACTGCAATTCCTCCCTGCAACAATTGGAAACTAAGATGATTGATCCCACATGTCTGTGCCAGTCAATGATCCACAAGGATTTTTATTTACTAAAGCCTTAAGGCTACACAATTTAATTGCCATGACTTACCATGGTAGAGTTGTGGAGTACCAAATCTACTTCGGAAAGACAGCTTTTCCGTACATGTATTATCCTTCTTTTGTTCAAATGAAACAGTACATTTATGTCTGGGTATCTATTCTGTTCAATTTATAAAATGGAAAAGCAGCTTTCACTTCAACAGAAAACAAATATGGAAGCCACAAAATTGGAATAACATTAAGTTTACCACACCAGTTAGGTAAAAATATATCAAATAATAACAGAAACAAATTATTCATGAGCAAATGCAGCTGCTGCTTCTTTTGCTGGAGATAATTATTGTAACAACCTTTTATCTATAACAATGAGAAACCTTTGAAAAATTCTCATAGCCTGCATTACTTGAAGATTCTAAGTATGTAAAATACTAGAGAAATGCAAATTATTATGTAATTATGTTATCACTTGGGACATGAAATGTATAACTTCTGTTTGCATTAGTCAATCTTATTTGGAGGTTTCCCTAAATATTAACAGGTCACCTGTGAAACCATTGATATTTCACAAGCTTGGATTCTTACTTTCATTTTCTACTGTGATACAAAGACCCAGAGTTCTCTTTCCTTCTAAAAGTTAACTAAGGTGAAAATAAAGAAAAAAACCTACAAACCACACCACCACATAAAATCATAGAATGCTTAGAGTTGGAAAGGGTCCTTAAAGATCAAGTTCCAACTCTCCTGCCATGGGCAGGGACACCTCCCACCAGACCAGGTTGCTCAAAGCCCCATCCATCCAAGACTTCCAGGGATGGGGCATCCACAGCTTCTCTGGGAAGCCCATTCCAGTGTCTCACCACCCTCACAGTAAAGAATTTCTTCCTAATATCTGATCTAAATCCACCCTCTTCCAGTTTAAAACTCTTACCCCTTTGTCCTATCACTACACAGCCTGACAAAGAGTCCCTCCCGATCTCTCCTGTAGGCCCCCTTTAGGTACTGGAAGGCCTACTGGATGGCCCTCCTCTTCTCCAGACTGAACAACCATAACTCTCTCAGCCTGTCTTCATAGGAGAGGTGCTCCAGCCCCCTGATCATCTTCGGTGCCCTCCTTTGGACTCATTCCAATAGGTCTATGTCCTTACGTTGGTAGGTCCAGAGCTGGATGCACTACTCCAGGTCCCAACATTGATGACAGAGTTCTTAGCTCACAGTTTCTCTTAACCCCAACGTTCAAGCCTGTGGTAAGGGCAAAGATATATTCTCAGCCTTCAATAACTCTATTACTTCACTGAACAAAGATGGTCCCAAACTGAATCACTCATTTAAAAACGGCACAATTTGCAGTCTCTGGCCTTAGTCCCAGCACGAAGGCTGAACTGTCCCACATTATAGCCGTGTATTGCACTCTTAACACCTATATTAAAAAAAATAATAAAAAATAATATTAAAAACCAAACAACAAAACACAACCCTTTTCTGGTACTACATAAGAAGTAAAAAAACCCACCCTGACCCTACCTTTGTATAGCGAACTTTCCCTAGCTGTATGTACCCTACACAAGCATCAATCTCACTCAGGAACAGTGTGGCGAGTAGGGCCCGAGAGGTGATTGTCCCCCTGTACTCAGCACTGGTGAGGCCTCACCTTGAGTACTGTGTCCAGTTTTGGGCCCCCTACCATAAAAAAGACATTGAGGTGCTGGAGCGGGTCC
>JAOQGH010000003.1:1661355-1672943 GCA_025769975.1 Gallinago jamesoni
GCTGGGAGGTATGGTTTAGTGATGGTGATGCTCCTTGTTTGTTGTGTGGGTGTCTATTTTTGTCAGTTAGGTTGACGTTTGAACAAGATGATCTTTAAGGTCCCTTCCAACCTAGAAGATTCTGTGATTCTGTGACGATATGCTATTTTCCATTTTAACCCCAAGATAGCAGATGCAAAACACCAGCCACCATCGTCCTTTCCCTCTTTCACTTTTATGAACAGGAGAGCCACTCATCTTTGGCCTTAAGGTCATTCATGGCTTATTCACTAAACCATGCCCCCCTGCCTCCTTTTAGTCACACAATTCATATCTTAATTTAAGTGGCTCTAGCCCGTTCTCCCCAGCTGTCTCAAGCATAAAAACCAAAAATATGCAAACCTACTTCAATAAATTCTCCTCACATTTCGTCATTATAGCAACATGTGCAAAACATCACTAACACGTACAGACTGGGGGTGTTATGTCTACTAGATATTATGCTAATTAAAACACCTACAGGTTCTTCGTGATCCCCTTGGTTTTGCATCTACCAGGTGAAATTTCAATACTGTTTTGAGCCTGGTTTTTCTTTGCATTTGTTTGCGCACAGTGTCAATATGCTAGGATCATAACTGAACCCCTTTAGAATTAATCACAATATAAGCAGCAGTTTAAGCATACAAAGAATAATTTCTGAATCAATGCTATCAAAGTTATTTTCAAAACATCTCCAATTAGAGGAAAGGTTTTAAATTAGTAGGTAACAGTACTAATATTTTTCTAATAATTTCCACCCACTAGAATCAAGCCTAATTTAAGTTTAATTTATCTTATCACATTAAACGCATTAAAGCTGTCTAACTGAATATTGTCTTAAATGGCAACAAGGTAATTTAAAGTAAATCTAAGAACTTGGGGGGGTGGTTGGGGGTGGAAACACACTTACTTATCGCTTTAATTAAATAAAATAAATGAAAATGAGGATTGTTTTGACAGTAAGATGAATCTATAATTCATTAAACTTATGTCCCAAACAACTTGCATAAAGTCTTTACACATCAAACACACAGCTCTTATCTTTGTACATTCAATCTTTCCCACTTTCTTTTTAGCTATGTTTTCCTATCTCTGGGCATTACTTTCTACAAACCTTGCAAATGGAAGTCTCCACTCTTTAAGTCACCTTTCCCTCAGACAATTCATTTCAGGTTTTTATGAAATAAAATTAATGGTGTCCCCAAAAGAACCTTTTAAGCTTTTATCAAGAATTGATTCAATTGGGGTGGGGCATGTGCATGTGAATAAATCAATCAACATTTAATCTTTCTCTGCATAAATGAATGCTAGTACATAACTCACAAAGTGGAAAATACACATCTTTGTGACAGCATTACCTATAATGTATTTGAGAGTGCTTTATTTCTAGTCGCTATGTTGGAATGGATCTCAGGAGGTCACTAGTGCAATCTCCTGCTCAAAGCATGGAAAACACTGAAATCAGACCCTGGGATTTGATGTGCCTTTGAACAGTCAAGTCTTGAAATCCTCCAATAGATAGACACAGCAAAAACCCAAAACCACTTTGCTTCACAGTTCACTTCTGTTTAAATATAGCGTTTTGCTAATCTAAGTGTTCTTTCACTTTAACTCTGAATTTACTGCCTTGCCACTATGTCCCCCTCTCCTGTTCTAAACTGTCACAGGGGCCACAAAATGTGAAAACTGTATAAAAAGTGAAATGTCTGGCAAATTCCACCTAAGGTAAAGCTTGGTTCGAAATATGCAACACACTGTCAAGAAAGCTCTGAAGAGCTGTGGAGTGACAGAGAGAGTAAACGGCACACAAGCCTCCAGAATATGGGTGATCTTTCCTTTGCATGCACTGCAGATCTACCAGAACAATACACTGGCAATACAGCAAAGAGACCACACTGAAATATCTGGCCGAGCTCGATTTGAAACAACAAAAATCACAAAACAATAGAAAAATACAATTTTAAAGTAAAACTCTTCGAAAAATAAAAATGTGAGAGTGAAATAACTGTAGTTATACCATTATTATGGTAAAATTAAAAGCAGATTTACATCTCAAACAATATCAAATATCAACATTGTAATAGAAAGAAAAATAAAGCTTTGTAGTTTTGTTCCAAGTATTTTGTGCTGTCTGCTTTTATTTGCTCTTAATGCAAACTAAGAACTGCCAAGAAGTCACTCATTTCACAGCCTTTCTCTATAAACAGATTTGTTTAAAAGAAAAACCAGATTGCAATAAATACCTACTATAATCAACTTTCCTCTTCTTTTTCATTATGTTTTCTATATTAATACATGTATGCTGAACACTTCAGTATTCAGTTACAGTACAGACTTCACCTATTTTTTTAGTTCATTTTCTCCATTGGCAGGACTGTGGTCACAATATATAAAATTTCTTTGTAGACATTTACTTATTCCACAGTTCATTAACCTTCAAACAGCCCACCTGCCAGTTTGCAGGTGTGTTATCTAAAGCAATGATACACTAATAAAGTGCTAAGTACGTTTGTGTCAGAATTGCTTATGAAATGTATGTTCTCCACAGAGCTGCCCAGCTGAAATTAATTTATTGCATCAATTTATGTACATTTTTTTCCTGATGGTAGGAGCAGTAGCTAAGTGCCATATGCATACAAATATAGTCTCAAACTGTACAGTCTACCACTTTTTAAAATATACAAATTGTACTGTCTCATTTTTTAAATCATCAAAAAGTTTCATTCATGCTGTCTAATCTCTTTCCCTCTGCAACAGCAGTACAAGGCTTTATTTTAAAATTAACAGCTATAGGTTTTTCACAGCAGCAAGGAAAATCTCAGGAAGTCTAATACTCTCTCTTTTAACAATCCTCCTTGGAGCACAGTGACATTTTCAGTACTCTCTAGCTGGAGTAGCCTCAGTTTGGCTCGTTCTTATCTGACCTCAGGGTTTTCACATCATTAATAAAGAGATAATCAAAACAAAGGCTATATAAATCAGGTTAGGAAAAGTTTGCATAGTTTGGCACAGCTATCACATATACCCTTCAAAAGGAACAAAATGAAATGCACGTAGAAGAGGTGGTGAACCTTCTAAGGTCTGGTTCCAAACATTTTTCCTACTGGCAATAAACCATTTTCAGACCTCCCAACTCTGGCCACCATGATAGTTATTGCTTTACAGGATTATATTTTTTTGGTTCAGCTGTCAATAAAAACTTCAAATCATAGCTTTTTTAAGTCAAATAAACCTATAAAAATCCCCAAACTACTGACATCACTGAGACAAAAGAAACACCGTGTAAAAGCACATCATATTTAGATCTAGACTTAACATGCTTACTGTTGTTTTTAAATTTTTTCACATCATGTGACAAAGTGCCATTGTACCCGACATCTGATCCAATTACTATTGTTTAAAGGAAATTAACTACACTCATCAAAAAAATCCAGATGTCCTCTTATTTCTGGTGATTTTCTATACCACATGTTAAGCAACCATCTGAATAAACAAATACACTAGTCATGCCTCTCAATAGCAGACAACATTCTGCAGAGATTAGGAATCATTATAACTCTGCTTACACTTCATTTCTGACCGCTAAAACACAACTATGTAAGAATGAGCTCAAACTTAAACTGTACTTTTAACGTAGTAATATCGTCTGAGTTAATTTTGCTAAGACACCACGAAAATTCCAGACTTGACACAAAAAATAATCTCTTCTACTAAATTACAAACACTGATAGAATTTGCCAACAAAGTGAAACTAATGAACTTCCAGGGACACTTGAACTACAGGAAACTATAATTAATACCAACAGATTACTTTTAAGCCTCATGCTCTATTAGATCTCGTTTGCGAGAACCATGGAGGAAGGTAAAGTATCAAGTAGAATCAGGGGACTCAAGTAGAACCAGTATTGTACCCCAGGGGGTCAATACTGTCTTCAGTCTGTTCAACATCTTCAATAATGATCTGGATGATGGGGCATCAAGTTTGCTGATGGTACAAAAAAAAGGAAGACCAGCTGTTACACCACAGGGTGATCCTGCTGTTTAGAGAGACCTCAACAGGCTGGAGAAATGTGCTGACAGGAATCTTATGCAGTTCAGGGAAGGGAAATGTAAAGTCCTGCACCTGGCGAGGCAGAAATCCATGCACCTGTATATGCAGGGAGTCTACTCAGCTGGAAAGCAGTTTTGCAGAAAAGGACCTTATGGTCCTGGTGGACACCATGTTGAACACCAGCAATGTGCCTTTGCAGCAAAGGGGCAAATAGTATCCTGGGCTGCGTTAGGAAGGGTGTTGCCAGCAGCTTGAGGGAGGTGATCCTTCCCCTCTATTCATCATTACTCAGGCCACACTTCAGGTATTGTGTCCAATTCTGGGCCATCAGAAAGACATGGACATACTGGAAAGAGTCCAGTGAAGGACCACAAAGAAATTAAGGGACTAATTAAGGGCTTTATTAAAGAATTGGAGCATCTGTCATATGACAAAAGCCCGAGGAAGCTGAGACTGTTTAGCCTAGAAAACAGAAAGGGGCATCTTATCACTGTGTATAAATATCTGAAGGGAAGTTGTAAAGAAGATGAAGCCAAGCTTCTCAGTGGTGCCCAGTGACAGGACAAAAGGCAATGGGCACAAACTGAAATGCAAGAGGTCAGGAGGTTCACTTTGGATATCAGAAAACACTACTGTGAGGATGACTGAGCATTGTCACATGTTGCCCAGAGAGGTTGTAGAGACTCCATCCTTGGAGATATTCAAAAGTTAACTGGACGTGGTCCTGGACAAGCAGTTCTAGGCGGCCCTGCTTGAGCATGGAAGGTGAACCAGATGACCTCCAGAGCTCCCTTCCAACCTCAACCATTATGTGATTCTATGAATTACATCCTGTTCCATCATATGCAGCTGTCATCTTCAAAACCTGAAGATAACCTGCAGAGTACTATTATTAAGCTGAATAATAATAAAAGGGCTGTTATGAAGTAACCAAGAACCAGTTGAAGATTTCTTTTATTACAGCATAATTGTATTTAGGCAGGTAGTTGACACTGCAAATACAAATACATTACTCAGCTAAGGATGAGAACTGGCCTTTGATGGTTACTTTCACCTGCAGAAAGCAGCTCTTCAAGGCAAGTTTATAAGCATGATTTAGGACAACATAAAATTCTACATGATAATTAACAAAAACTATCCATTCCACAAATAGACAATGTGGACATGCAGGAAGTGCGTGGCTTAATGCAGGCCAAAATATTATTAAATTTATTCAGCAGGGAACAACACACAATAGCTTGTACAGTACAAAATTCGTTCCATAATGATTTCCACCTGCTGGAGGGCCTTCATTCAATCTGCATCTCCCTGCAGCTGCTTTCCCATCTGATGCTGGAAGCCCATTGGCCTCCCTTTAGATAAGACTGAGGCCTGGACATAGAAGATTCAGTTGCTCTAAGCAAACAAAATCTTTTCCCAATTACCAGTTGCAGAGAATGAAAGCTGCTATGTCTAGAATCATTTCTGGATTGCTACCACAGCACAGTCTAGGCCTTGGCTTATTCAGCTTAAAAGCCAGATCTCGGAGAGAACCCAGCTGGAGAGGCAGTATTTTTATTACTCATCCATCTACACTGACAGGCCACATGCCTGATCACCATAAATTACACTCACTCATTTTCAGGTCTTTGGTAAGAAGGATCCTGGGTTTAGTGCCTAGAAAGCCATCCTATCCTACCACAGGATTGTTGCAGGAATTGCATTTTCTACAGGAAATGTATGAGCTTCATCAGAGGACCTGTACATTTTTTGTTGTTTTGTTATTTAATTTAACACAGCTTAACAGATATACCAGAAACAAAACATCAATGGCCTCTGCTGATACTTGGAATTAGCCCATGTTTAGTCTCTCACTCATAACCAAATGTAACATTTTCAGTAAAAGATTCACGTGAGATATATTCCTCTACTCCCCTAGAATTCTCCAAACTAAAGATTAAATGGAAATGTAAAAGGTCCTTTTGAAAGACGGGTTATTTCTGAGTACTAAAGACAGACATTGTTGAGTTATATGAAAATATTTCCAAAGTGATTACCAAAAAGTCTCCCCATAAAACTAATAGTAGGTATAAAGGGAGTTCAGAAAAATTTTACTCTAAGGGATCATTTTGAATTTTCCTGTCTTGCCACATCACATTTGTACAGGATGTAACAGTGGAATGCAGCTTGAAGGCATGAATTTGATAATTGAAATGTACAATGAAGCATATAATAAAACAAACAAAAAAACTCCTTAATTCTTATTGCCACATATTGGCCCACTGGTCAGTCAAAATAAGGGCAAATAAGTTACCAAAAGAAATAAGAGGAAAGAAGGGGGCATTTCCATCCTGAATAAGAAAAAGTGCAAGTAGCACAGCCTGTTTTCAACCATCTCATAACTGAATAACAATGGGAACAAGATTGGCTCTAAAAACCTTCAAATTTACAGCATCCAATGAGTGGTCTATAGCCTAAGTAATTAATTTTTACTGAGGTGTATTCTTGTCACTTATGTTACAGTTTTGTTCTTTCTGGTTTTGCCTAAATATCTATAAGAAAAAAGGACTTTGGCCTAATTGAGTAGACATAACAATCTCCAAATTCAGCCGCTGTCCAGTTCTAGTGTTCCTCAGAGCTCCAGCACGTTTCTGCAGAACTTCCATAGCTTCACACACTCTCTCTCCAATAAACTGCACACCCAGTCTGGAAGTTGTAACATAATAGTTTGTGGAGAAGAGACATACTGGCAAACATTTTTAACTAGAAAAACTCCCTAGCACACAGCAGGGTGGAAAGGAATGTGCCAAAACCTGGAGGGTCTTGAAAATATGTAACAACAGAACATCATTAGAATGTGCACTTCAGCCTTGAAGAATCTCATTTTCTAATCTGTGAAATTGCTTGGCCGCAGAGATCTGTCACTAGTTTTCATGATTGTTAGAGAAAGGCAGTAACATTCTCACATAGTTACACAGCAATTTATGACAAATCCTGCCTTTGGTTATGTGAACATATTTCTTACGAGCTGAAAGCTGCTATAAGACTCTATTCCAGGAAGCAAGACTGGATACTTCGGAAGTTTTAAGGAGCTGCCGATTCACAGTCTATTCAAAAGAGATGAAAAGTATGTTCATATGTCCATATATCTTTTGCGAGCCTCAATGTTATTAAACTCCGAAAATCGCTTTTCACTTCTAACCCCTGAATATCTAATCTTCTAAATGGAAAGTTTCACAGCCAGTGATGTGCCTACAAAAACCTTGAGGCTTTAAAATAAAACACAAAAGTACTCCTCTTTCCTGATATGTCCTGGCTTGAGAAACTAATGGGTGTGCTTTATTTCTACTTCTAACATAAAAGTAAAGCTCTTTTTCAGCAGATTTGAGATGCATTACATCTCCACCAAAAACGAAAGTAACAAAATTAAGTGCATCTTAAATGGATTAAAACTGTAACTAATTTTGCCCAGATTATGCATGTTATTAAAGTATTTTGAGATTAGGTAAATTGATGACAATTTAAAGTTTAACACAAGTCATTTAAAGTCTCTGTCTCATAGGTAAATGGTGCATATAAGAGCACACCCTGTAATGCTATCTATTCAAAGGTAAATAGAAAAAATTTTGAGGGAAGTGAAGTTATTTCCCATTTTAAATCTGCTATTAGATTGAAATTATTTGGTAAAGCATTTCAAATAGTGCCTCCATCAATACCTGTGTATAACTGGAATTGGAACTTGTTTTCTTTACATTGCTCCTAATACATTTCAAGACGTATCATATCCTGAAATGAAGTCTGGAATAAAGCCAGTACTCAAAGGCCTTCATTTTCATATGATCTCCCAGAAAAAAGGAAAAAAAAAAGTTACATTTATGTGACCCTTCTGCCAAAAGCTGCCTGCACATGAACAGACAATTGCAGCGAATTTTAACTAAAATTACTTCCCATAAGAGGTGAACATAATTCACCAACTTCCCCCATTTTGTTTACAAAGATATCTTAAAAAGAGAAAAGAAACTCAAAAAACTGTTTTCCTATAAAATCATTACATACACAGAAAACAGAAAATGGAAATCATCTAGATTTCTATGGGTAATATAAAATCATTTCCAGTGATTCAGAGCTTCATCAATTTATGAGGTAATTACCTAAAGCTGACAATAAAGCATATGAAATAAAAACAAAATTTCTGACAATTCATTTACAAGCAAATTCAAGCTTAATTGATTTAGCAAGTCCATGCAGAGACAGCCTAACTGTCTAGAATCAAGATATATTGGGAGGACATTTATGAGTTGCTTTGCTTCATTTCTCAGTCTCATATAATCATATAATGACCTATCTAGCTTACAGATAATTTTTTTTCCGTTGAAATGTGGAAGAATCTCATATTATTTGTACAAAATATCACAATCACTTATATCACAAATAACACGATATTAAGCCAAACATTCTCTGCTATTATATAGCATTCCTTCTATAAAGCTACATTTCTGATCATTTTAACATCAATTTTTCATTTGGTTTCCCTGAGAGACTAAGAATAAGCAGATGCAATACAACCAGTTGTCACCTGCACACCAACAGGCAATTACAGCTAATTTTAACTTAAATTGCTTCACATAAAATGTTCAAGCTCAACTGCCTTATGTAGAAATCATGAAGAAGAGGAATTGACTATCTGTCAGATACCATCTGGTTCTTCACCAGGACTGCACAATCCCAGCAGCCCTTCATCAAGGGCACTATAGATTCCATTCTTTTACCATTGCTCATTGGCCAGTCATAAGACTGTAATACATTGAATACATACTGGTCTGATAAAGAATTAGAAAATTGAACTAATGGAGAATCAAAGGAATTCAACACCATCTTCAGCAGCATGACAGGTAACACAAACATTGCAAAACAGATTTGCACAGCCAAAGATTTAAAATATGTAATCTTTACCACTCACAAGCTAGATTGAGATCTGCCAAAATTGCTGGAGTTTTTACCCTTGTTCTATTATGATTATTTTGTATTATATACATATGCTGGCTGGGCCATTAAACACAAGCTGGAAATTCCAAGATTTCATCTGTATCTTCTTAATGTACAGAAGACATGATATGCAGCACAGAGGGATAATAAGAATCTTAGAAATATTTATTTGCTGCTTCCATGAGAAGGATGAGTTTAAGCTTTTTTTCTCCTAGAGCTTTGTTGGACAGAAATTTGAAACATCCTGTGTATACCCTAAATAATATAATTCTCTGTAGAAATTATTTGTATTGTATGACTGAAGTTTCCAGGTATTTCTGTTTCTTGAAAGGGGTACACACATTAAAAAGAAAATGAAGAAGTTAATAATAGGAATAAATCTGATGAGCATTGTGTGCTCCAAGTCTATGAAGCTTTTTTAAATCCCATGGAATGAATAAGCAGACATCATTTTTAACACTGGATTTACACATTCCATCAAATGTGACAACCATCTCAGCCATGTATTCTATGACCCATATTTTTATGATCTGACTTTGTAGATACACACATAACTAATGCACTGGCCTGTTATTCATATTTTAAAATAAATGCCGATTGCATTCTAACCAATAAGCACAGAAAACTCAGTGAAACTAACAGACGAAAAAACAAGACATGAAATCACAACAATCAAGTCATTAATGCTCAGTTGCCCCCATTGAAACCAATGAAAATTAGGCACAAACATTTTCTTAAAATACAATCATAGGTGCTTCTAAAAAAATTCTATAATGAGAGCTGGTATACTATCAAAATATACATACCAAGTATATTGGCATTTAAAGGGTTTTAAATTATTTCACTCTTCTTAAGCAAATTGCCTTCTATGCAGACTTGCAAAAACACATCTTCACCTTGACTCATGTTATTAACTAAATATTTCTATTGCATTTTATGATTAGAAGATACAATACCTCTGTCTGAAGTATGGCAGCTCTCTGTTCTTTGGCAGTAAGTGACTCTTTAAGCACTTCAATGTGTTGCTTGCAATCTGAATTCTGATTGCTTAGGGTTTCAAGCTTAGTTTGTAAGGCAAGAAGTTCTGATTCTTTCTTTGAGAGTTCTTGTTTCAGTTGGTCAATCTGCAATGGGAAAAAAAAAAAAAAAAGGTTAGATCATTTCCAGTTCATAGCTGCACTTGAAATCTGAAAGTCATGAACGACCATGATATGACAACTCAGACACCTGTGAATTCTAGAACACAATTAAGATTTGGACTCTTTTACGCTCACAACTTCAATTGAGTTTCTTGTAATTTAACATACCCTGCCTTAAGAACGATTGTCCTGCTGTTGCAGAAGTTAAAAGGAAACTCTTAAAGATTATACATGATGATTTGGCCTATAAATTCACCATGAACCTCACTTACGTTCAAAGGAATTTATCCTGTGTGAGGCAAATCTGGCAGAACAGCAAAAATGCATAGGAAAAAAAGCGTTCATAAAAGTATAAATTCAGTCCAATAGTCTATTCCTTCCAACAGCATGATTCTTGTGACTTATCATTCACCAGACTGAATCAAAGTTTTTTAGGAGCCTGATAAGGAAAAGCAGGCATCTTTGTAAGGAGAGGAAAACAGAAAAGTGGAATTTTAACCTTACTTTTCTTGCAAATGGGTTGCTGCCCACCATCCCCACCTCCTTTTTTCCTCCCTGGCAGTTCATGTGGAACTCTCAGGTACTAGGAAAGCCAAGCCAAAGAGATTAACTTAAGAGAAGTCTGGGGAAAATATTATCAAAAATTCCACAGAGTGAAAGGCCTGTGAGACTGTAAAAGCATATCCTAGGGGAAACAGCAGAAACCCAGTCACTAACAGGGAGCTTCTCTGACTTTAAGGTTCATCACTATATGTCATGGAATTGTGATTATTCTTCCCTTTCCACAATGATAAATAGGAGGGATAGCACCAGAACATAAAAGCATGGTGGATTTAGAATATAGGAATCTGAACAAAGCACTGGACAATACACAGAATGATGATAAAGGATGGTGAAATAAGTCAAATCTAACTATTCTTCTTAAAGTCCTGTGAAATAACACTGGTCACCAGATGAGTGACTATACATCATCTCATGAGGATTATTTGAAATAAAACACCTCAGTGCATCTGCATAACTCAGATAAACCACACTTCCTTTATACTTGGAAAGTTTTGTGGATGACTGTAACACCTACAAATTTTTCTTTAAAATTCAAGTTTCAGTTCTGCAGCAACCAGACAAGTGCTAGAAGAGCTCCATTTCATTCTCTCCCATCAGTTGCATCCCAACAGACATTTGGGATACAAGAAATCTGAAAGGGTGAGTGGAAGGTGATTCAAAAATCCCCAGGAAAAGAAGAATATGTATCCACAGGCTGATCCTACTCAGCCACATCCTAAAGATCAACACAATAAAATATTTCACAGATTCAATATTGTGTGGCACAGTCACTGGAAACAGAATCACAGAATCACAGAATCACAGAATCTTAGTGGTTGGAAGGGACCTTTGAGATCATCGAGTCCAACCAC
>JAOQGH010000003.1:1696732-1781729 GCA_025769975.1 Gallinago jamesoni
AAAGAATTTTTCACAGAAAGAGTGGTCGGGCATTGGAATAGGCTGCCCAGGGAGGTGGTTGAGTCACCATCCCTAGATGTGTTTAAGAGTCGTTTAGATGTGGTGTTGGGGGATATGGTGTAGGACAGAACTTTGTAGAGTATGGTTGATGATTGGACTCGATGATCCCAAGGGTCTTCTCCAACCGAAATGATTCTATGATTCTATGATTGCCGGCTCATGTTGAGCTTCTCATCCACCAACACCCCCAAGTCCTTCCCCTCAGGGCTGCTCTCAATCCATTCTTTGCCCAGCCTCTATTTGTGTTTAGGATTGCCTCAACCCACATGCAGGACCTTGCACTTGGCCTTGTTGAACTTCATGAGGTTCACACAGTCCCACTTCTCAAGCCCATCCAGGTCCCTCTCATCTACCACTCCACACAGCTTGGTGTCGTCTGTAAACTTGTTGAGGGTGCACTCAATCCCACTATCCATGTCATCATGTTGATTGTATATGAAAATATTGGAGTGAAGCAAATAACATGAGTGTCATCTACATAAGCTAATTGTGATGTGTTGTTTGCTGCCTATACTGTGTGCTACCATACCTACAGAAGAGAACCATTCAAGTAACATAGCACATGACCTGTACAAGTAGTTATCATCCAGCTGAATATTTATTATTCTATGAAGTCATTCAAGAGTCTGTTAAACTGAAGTTCATACAAAAAAAAAAAAAAAATCCACTTAGCACCTGTTCCAATTCTTTTTCTATTGCCTGGGAAACAAGGTGTTGCTTGGTAACTTGAATCCACCTCTTTCAGTCTTCCCTTCTAATCAGAAAAAAAAAACCCAACCCTGAACTGGAAATTTGATCACAAAAAAAAAAAAAAAAAGAAGAAAAAGAATCCCAAAACTTCTCACTGCATAAAAGATGTTACAGATCCTTATCTATATCATATGTAATATAATACTGCCTTTTCAAAATAATGTCACTTGCCATCCCAGATATATTTTTAAAGAAAGCAAAAAAATGTTTTGGTTTTACTCCTTTTCCTTTATCTCAGAGCAACACAATAAAAGCAGCAAGACACCAGTTCCTTACACAGTTTAGAAAGTACATCTTTTTTGTAACTGAATGAAGTACCAAATATAACTGAAAGCTGAACATGAATATCTATAACCCACACGGTAAGGCACAGATCACAAACTACTTTGCTGTGTATCAGTACTTATAATAAATGCTGAATGCACACATATCATAAATATCTAAAGTCTTAGTTCTCTCTAAAGAGGTAAACCAAAAGAATCTCCACTGAAATTACTGGCATTATCTACTGTGATTAAACTCAGACCCTAAAGGAGAATTTTCAGAACTTTGGGAATCCATATGATGTAAACAGAGTAAGACTGGAAAACAGACAAATGGTATTTTAAACATTTTATGTTATCTCTGCTTCAAAATAATTGCAGAGTCAGCTCGTTTCTCAGAGCAACACTTGTTTCAGGAGATCTTTAGGTAGAAGAAAGGAATTGAAAGAGAGTAACAGGCAAAGGATGAAGTTTAATGCCATCTTCTGCTATTCCCCAGGCCTCTCTTCTTCAGAGAATTTAATTTTCTCTTTTATGTAGAGCACAAGACAATGTAATTCTCACATCAAGGCCAGAGGTACTGCAGGAACCTCAATTCACACCCAAGAAGCAGCAGCTTCTCTTGCTTATCATTTCTCCTTTTTCTTGGGAAGTCCCATTTACCTTCCTATTCCTCTCATGCACTGGGGAGCAAAATGGAGCTGAACAAGCAAAGAAAACACTCCTTTTATAGTTTCAAAAAGGGGTTGAAGCAGAAATCATTGTCATAGGAAGGAAGATACTCAACATTCTGAACCCTACCCTGTACAGGTGGGGAGACTGGAAGGCTTTAGGTTTTAGAGCAGATGATTCACAGTTTCTCAGCACAGACAAAGGCAGGCAAATTACCATCAAGGCAAGCGCCTGCTCTGCCCACGACTTGAACAAACTAGACTGAATAGGCTGCCTTCAGTTACGTTTGCATAATTCATGATTCACAATGGGGTCCCACCACTGATGCATTTAAATACAACCATTACTTTTTTTTCCTTTATACCTTAGTAACATTGTCATTTTTAACAATCTTTACCTGCTTTCACATACTCTAGTTCAGGAACACAGAACAGACACTAAGTGCCCCTAGCTCAGTATGAGCACTGACTATTTCTCTTACATTGCAATCAGAGCTTAACCAGTTTAAGGCAAATGCAGTATGTACTGACATGATGACATCAACCCTTTTGGTATCTGGTTGAGACACTTGCTAAAAAAATTCTGGATATCTTCTGCAGTGCACAAACTGAAATTTTAAATGGAGTTCTATGGTTTAATTAAACCGTTGTGTCTATTAAAACTCTTCTTACAACCACCTTAAAAAAAAAAAATCATTCTGGAGCACAAATTGCAAAAGCTAATACATTTTATTACTCTTGCTACTGCAAATTTTTATACCTAAATATCCAACTTCCTAATATGTAAAGTATTTGGCTACAAAGAATTCCAACAATGTAGTTTACTAATGTGCAATGAGCAGATTCCAACCAGAAAAAATGATTGGTCTGAAAGTAGACTTTTCAAGCGTAGTACAACCTTAAATAGAGAAAAACGTAAATGATGCTGCTGCAAAAGATGGTATCATAACAATGTCAAAATGACTTCAAGAACAGCACTACCATCTAAGTACACAGAATTTTAAGCCAAAAGACTATTAAAGCAAAGTGACAATGCTTTGTCAAATAAATTTTTCAAAATCTTGACTGTGGAAATCAGAAGAATATGATAAGCTTAGCTGTTGACCCTTCTTATAACGTAAATGCAAACTACTGGAAAAAAGTAAAAATTACACATATACACCAATAAAGTCCTGATCATAGTTTCTGCAGCAATTGTAATTTTATTCCAGGGTATGTTCCAGTAATTTTTTCTACTAAAAGTTTCATAACCTGATTTTTTTAAAAAAATAAAATTAAAACCTACAATTTATGAAAACAGTTGAAAAAGCATAAAGAAATTAAGACAGCTTGTCAAAAACAACAAACTTTCAGAAAGCCCCAAAATCTACTACCTATATGTTACTAAATTGTCTGTTCCTTATAGATTTGGTTTTGCTCATCAGTTTACTGCATATACATATTCATGAAATCTTTGTCCAACAGATGAACAAATATATACAGCAAATGGGCTATAGGCATTAAAAGTCTCAACTTAGACTTTTTGACTTTGGACTTTCAGTCTAGTCCAATAAGTTCTATCTATAAATCAAGATAAAAATGGTTTCTGAATATCATATCATCATATAACATTGACTAGATCCAATTTATGCACAATTTAGTAATCTGAAATTATTTTTCCACAGTTTACTATGCACCGATAGTGCATACCTTTCCCCTTGCATGATTTGCATATATTGATTATGAGCATTATGAAATAGACTTCTACATGGACCATTACACATGTAAGTTTCACATGATCATAAGTACAGACATCAAGATAACAGTTATCATTAACAAAAAGAGCATTTTAATCCTCTAAAAGTTGTAAACTCCACACTGTATGTAGGAAATTAGAATAATTTATTCATCTCAGTGCCTCTTCCTTTCTGCCTCCTGGACAGTTATGCCAGCCTGCACACTGCTACCATTTTCCAAACAAACTTGCAGCCCATCACTAATCATATGACCACACATCCATTTCTTGAGTAAAAATACAGACATTTCCCATACATAAGCAGGTACACACCCTGTCACTAAGCCATGCCAAGACCATTTTGATCAGGCATTAGATCTACTTCTCATTCTAAGGTATGAAGTCAGTACACACATTCTGTTTCATATGGAGCAACATCATCTCCAATCTAATGATTTCACAGACTCTTCAGTCCCACTCAAGAACTGTTTATTTATCAGAAATGAAAGACAACTTATAGATAGTCCATTAGGGACAGCTTATATGCCAGCAGTAACGAGGGCCCACAGTTTCTAGAATCCATAGCGCTGCCTCCTTCTGAGATCAGGAAAGAACACACGCTGCTGCTCTTCAGCTTAACAGCCTCTGAGCAGCATAGTGGATACACAGCACCTCCTCCCAGTGGAGTCAGCGAAGTCTGGCACCAGGGGAGGCTAAACTGTGCCACACTAACCACTCTGCAACATTTATCTACTTTGTTCCATTCTTACTCTCAACCATGGTTACAGAGAGCAGCAGGAACCTCCTCTAAAGGTCTCTATGACATTGAAAAGGATGCCTTAGATGGTTTCCCCTTATCACAAAACTGAGAAAGCAAGTCATTTTAGGGTTACTGGCCAATATCAAATGTAACAGCTACAGAAACATAGTATTAACAGTGATATGTATCATTATATGACAGTTGATTCAGATTATTTACTTACATGAGGTGGATGAAAATATTCCTGAGCTGGAGCAATTATTTTTATGCCATTTTGATTCAATTAGCACAAGTCATTTTGCTAGTAAGTTCAATGATAGGTAAATGCTCATTATCGAACAGAGATTTATAGAAGAGATACAGCACTTTCAACATACTAAAAGAATCAAATTGTATCAAGTCAATAAAGTGTTTCTCCAACACGTATGCCTTAAACTAAACATATGCTACGTAGTACAACTACTAGCTAAAATTTCCCTTTAGAACACTTTCTAGCCCCCACAACTGAGCCAAACATAAAATACCTGAAATGTATTAAGAAAGGATATACAATACATACTACTATAAGCAAAATGGACAATTAAATTGTTGATCTTGTTTCTACATTCTATGTGACAAAGACTGCTTTTATACAACTGTGAAATTGCCTTCAGTTTGACAAGTAAATTTGAAAGAGCACAAACTTGGCAGAAGAATCTACACAGTGTTACTATGGAGATTTGCATTTGTATAGTCTGACTTAAAAAGAGCAATTATCTTTGGAAAATACAATCTGTTGCTGAGAATCCCTAGCCATAACAAGAAAAGCAAATCTGAAAAATTCTTGATCTCTAATTAATTATTACATGACACATGCATTAACACTTCAGTCTATACTGTTGATAAAACGAGCATAATAAAAATTTGTATATGATATAGCAAATGAAATATTTATATAATTTTCTATTACCTTAAAACTCAGAGCAAACCTTAGTCAGTGCACTGACACAGACTGTAATATGTATGATAATGAAGGAGAATCATGCTTTTTCTGTCTAAATTTTATAAATTAGTTTCAAAATATAATACATCTCACTGATATATTATTAATGTTTTTTAAACACCTTTGAAACAGCTGAGCAAAAGATGTTAAAAAGTGAAAACTACAACACAGATGGAATAAAATAAAAAGTGAAAACTACAACAGATGGAATAAAATTACACTCAACATTTGCTTTGCATTACTTGGTGCCAAGTCTCCACTATAGAGACCAATATATTTTATAGGATGAAATAATTTCGTTTCATCATTTAGCCTTAAGCCCAGTTATCAGAACATAAATATTAACATTATCAACTCATTGATTATCATGTTAACAGAAAATTTCTATACCCTGAGGCTGCAGTAGGGTATCACCCCTTGCTTGAATATATTTATACTTTATCCATCCTTCAATTAATCCATTTTTCTCCTGATTCTTCTCTGTTAGGAGTCAAGTAACCATTAATGCTGTCACTTCTCTTAAGGGATTCCGTAACTCACATTGTTTGTTCTTTTATTTTTCATACTACCTCCACACTACAGAGCAAACATAGCAACTTGACTTAGTTCTCTCAGATTCATTCCTTACAAATATTCTTTATCTTAATACTTCATGAGATGTTGCATTTCACATTCATTTCATATCCATTAGTTAAGTTTTATGGCCTTAGACAAGGTCAGTCCTAACAATCCTTTCAAACATGGTAGTTCACTTTCTACACCTTGCCAAATCTCCCTGTGGGGATTTGGCCTTCTGTAAATCACTAGGGAGCCTGACTCATACATTTCTGTCATTGGCTTAAGTACATACTACTGATTGAACATGCCAAATCTTCAGTCTAGGTATAAATGCCATTCATATATGGTTCCATATTTTAAATTAGCTATTTACTGTACATTTAGAAGCTCTCAGTAAATACAGAATGTACAATATTTTCACTAAATGACCAAAAAAAAAAATCTAGTAATTTATCTAGCACCTCTATGAATTGATAGATTTTCCTTAATTTAAATGTAGCAGTAGTGTGTTAACAACTATTACCCAAGCTCTGCTGACATCAGATAACAAAGCTTGTATATAAAGACATTTTGGCACAAGATAACTGAAAACAGAGTTATAAACAGTTGAAGAGTTAAAAACTATAAGACGTAGGCTAACTGTACAAAGAGAGAAACTCCATAGACAAAGAATTGAAACCTAGACACTATAAAAAGTCACCTGGTGGAAACTTGCCAACTACATAACTCTGTTGACATATTACAGAAACAATTTATTTCATAGTTTACTTACTCCATTGCTTCTTGGTTAAATACTCTCTAGTTATTTACAGCTCTCTATGGACTCTCCCAATAGAGCCTAGCAGATTTTCTAGGCCCCTATGTCTTACCACATAGCCTCCATTTCCAAAATCACTTCTTCACGTATCCTGCCAGTTGATGGACTTATCCCACAAACGTCAAAAATTCTTGGCATCAACTCCTACCTAACAGAAATCTCTTCAGTAACAGGTCCATAGGCAGTATCTCAGCATGTTAAAAGCTCCCTTTACATACATTATTCATTTTCTATTTGGATATTGTTGTGTGCCATTATTCAGAAGACTGAATTTCAAGGCTCAACTTCAGCGGTCAGTAGGTCTCTATGAAGCAATGGTTTTATTCTTTCCTTATTTACACCAGCATAAGTCAAGCGTAATACTAATTGATGACATCACTCTGCAGCAAACTCATTGCGAATAATATCATATGCAAGTCTGTTAAACGTAACAGAATAGAAAAAGATACTATGAGGTATCTCATATTAGCTTCACTATATTTGTAGGCAATAAAAAGGAAAGAGATACCGTGTTTTCATTTAGTAGCAGACATACCAACTGCTTATATTAGATCTCATATGTGCACTTGTCTCTCTCATCGTTCAAGTCCTCCATACCATATCTCTGTAAGCACAGTTTTGGAAGGGTATTATTTTATGAAAAAATTAACGCCAAAGTTTCTTTGCATTTTTAATAAAAACATACTTAAAAATAACTACTTTTTATATATTTTTATTGTAAGCTCTTCATCTTATTGCAATTTTGGATGATAGCATTTTCTTTATAACAGTTTACAACATGAAGAAATATTTCTAAAGAAAAAAAATGAGTACAACATAATCCTTTTTTTGCAGGCTTCTTCTGATCTTCCTATTGTCCATTTTTTCTAGGAAGAAAATGGTGGTACGCTGGATGATCTCATCACAGGGGTGATCTAAGGGAAAGAATGGTACAATGGTGCTTTAATTTTTTTTATAAAGCAACTAGGTGAAAGGATTGTGATTCTGTACTCTGCTTCATTTATCATGGAGCATTCTAAGACACAGCTACTATATAATCATATCAAATGGGAAAAATTACGAGCCAAGGAACTGCATTGTTACCTGCCTCAATTTAGTCTTTCAAGCTGGGATCATCAATTTCTTTTTCTGACCCTTCTGTTACACAATGCATTTCCTACCAGATGATAAGTATCTGCAAGACAGGAAAAGGAAAAAAGAACCCTAAATTGATTTGTAGTTCATATCATTAGCCAACTGCTTAAAAGAAAAGATAAACAAAGAAACTGAAATATAATGATAAAGTAAATTTAATTGAAAAATTAGGGAAAAAAATTACTCCAAGATACATGCACAAATTGTTAGGTCTTTGATCACAAACATAAATACATGTGTAACTGACAAATAATTCATTCACTATAGCAAACTTACCACAGAAAGGCTTGTAGGACTTCTGTGGTGCAGTCATGACCAGTACCATATGTTCATCGAGGAAGTGGGCCGCCCTGAGGGCCCCTTTTTAGTTCTTCTGCTACACCCTGATGTTCTCCCAATCTGCAGATGTATGCATACAGAACAATCCCTATATACAGAATAAGTACCAATTTATGGGGTTCTTCTTAATTAATCAATGAGTGTTTCACAAAATGAGAAATTATCAAGTTAATGAGGCGGTTTTTGTGCTAAGAAAATAGAATTGAGCATAGTTCAAAATTTCAATTAACACATTGGTTCCACTTCCTACCTAAAGAAAGGAGTCCTGAATTTCAGTATCATTCTCTCTTATTTTTTTGAGCAAAAGTCAATGCTACAAAATTTCTTTTACAACAGAACAGCTTTCAAAATAAGTTCTTGGAAATTCTCTCAATTACCATAGTTTATCTGATTGTTAACAAATAATTTGTAATAATTTATTCGCAATAAACAATACTTGAAAAGTTAGAATTAAAGATAAGGTTTAACATATTGGGGTTTTGTTTATGCATTGTCTCTGAATTTCTTGGTGGTTTAAGTGCTTTAAAAAAAAAAATCACCTGAATGATTTTTACCTTAAATTACTCAACACTCTCCAGCCTTGCTGTTGATGTAGGTTTCCTGATGCTTAGTTATATATGTTTTCAATAGCTGCACACAAAACGTTCTAGGCACACTGTTCAATCAAGCATCAGCATGGTTATGCTCAATTACCAACATCTAAATATAGATGTTTATATACATATTTGGTTGCTAGGCATTATTTATTTTTACCCATCTAAATTGTAAAAGTTTACTTTATCTACAGATACCAGCTGAAGAAAAAGCAGGTTCTGTACTTCTAGTATTAGATTAGCTCTATAAGGTCATGAAATATGGATCAAGCTTGAGTGAGAAGAGACACTGTCCCAGTGTAAGGGCTAAGCAACAGAAGAACAACTCACATACAGCAGCAATAAATGGGGAGAGTAAGCAATTTTCCAGATAACACAACTTATACAAATAACCTCATGGGCTTCTCTTACTATTGAAAGTCCTGTGACCCTTTGGAAGCAGAGAAATTTAAATCTGAACCAAATGATCTGAATTCTCATGGCTGGAAGGTGGGATATTTATAAAGTAAGACTTTCTGAGGGTTAGTTGTAGTTTTTAAATATAGATACTTAAAACCAAAAAATTTACATGAAAACTTCCAATACTGGAAGACACTGCAGATGTCTATCACTTCCTTTCTGCACATGTTCAGAAGTGACTCTAACATTGTCAGCACTAAGATATGAAGTCTCTTGCTCAAAATTAAGATCTGAACTAAAGAATGTTCTTTGCCTCTTGGAGCTCAGTTTAATAAGGATGTTCAGAGCATATTTTTCATACTCCACCCATTCTTGAGCTAATAAATGACACATAAAGTGACTACCTCTGCTAAGACTGAAAATCCTCCTTCCCTTCTGAGAGCACCCATATATAACTAAGAATGATGGATAGCATATTGCACCTATTCTGTTGAATGCTCTTCTTTGAGCAGAAATAAATCCAGGTTTACTGGAGTACACAGAAGACTCTACAGCACAAGACTCTACAGCTAGAAAAGTGACTCAGTTTCAGCCCTTGCTCTAAGGCTGTTTAAAAGATCATCATCACTGCCAACAATCCTCTCCTGTATTTTAGAAGAAAATGCAAATGCTGTTCACTTTTTGGAGCTTGCACGCACCTGTCTTCCAGAGAGGCACCAAGTTATCAAGTGGTCAATAATTCAGGCTTGGATAAAGGGCAGTCATTTTAATTTTAAACATTATTTTTAAAAGTTCCTTCCTACATAAATAGTACTCTTTCTCATTTCTTAGTGAATGACACAGTCAAAGAAATCCTATTAGATTATTGCTAATCCAACCTTCAAATATTGCTCTGGGAAATATGACATTCCCATGAATACAGAACTTCGGTAAAGGTGTTGGAAAGCTAGTGAATTTTCACTCCAGTAATTCTAGAAAATCCTGAGCTGTTATGTAACAATCATTTACCAGTTTAGTAGAGCTTTGAGAACTAAAAATCTAGTGGTATACTGAACTATCACAAAGACAACTCTACCTTCTGTGTTTTCAGATGGTAGTATATTTGCACATTATCTAAGCATAAATGCCATACTTTCCCATGAATACATATAAAGTTCACTGGGCTTCCAAGGTCCAGGCCCTGAACACATCCTGTACTTCCTATATTTTCTGAAATCAAGTTTTACTGTGTCCTGCAAGACCAACTTGTCCAAATATCATGAAATACCAACAGAGCCTATTCAAAGAAGCCAAAGAAAATCTGGAACAAGTCCATTTCTCTTCTACTCCTCACTGCACTGGTAATATTACATGAAAACAAAGAGTCTTGAACATTCTAAGTTATGAAATTAAATTTTTTCAAGACTTTGTTAAGTAAAATTGTAACAAGAACAGCATCATTCAAAGCGTTTTCCTTCATCAGAAAGCACTGCTGCATTTTTAATGGAAGTAATTTCCAACAGAAAACGTTTAACAGAAAGCAGTCTGGGCAGTGCTCAGATTACAAGTGAAATGTACTTTATACTTCAGCTTTTGCATTACCGTAACACTACATTATCTCATCTAATTAGATTTTTCCAAAACCTCTGGAAAATGAACTTTCCACATGCTCTGGATGTTTGTTTATTGACTAAACATGGTGTGCATGACCTAAACAATGTATTGTAGTAACAGGAATTTTGAAAGAGCAATACTACAGCCTAATGGACTACAGAAATAGCTGTGTAAATCCATCACATTATCTCCAGCATGATATGTGCCTTAAACACATTAAAGACCATAACTTCTATAGTTTTGATCTTTATATTTCTTTTTCAAAAACAAAATAGAAAACAGCTCCTATGTTAATGAACAGGCCCTTAAAGTTTTTGTGACATTTGTAATTTGGTCTAAGTGTAAATTACTGTTACATTTTTTTCTGAAAAGTTACGTATTTATTCTCCACTATTTATATGGCTGCTTCAGAAAAATAGTCTTCCCAGATTCACAACTAATGATGTTTTGATTTCACAGACCTGACTTAACAGCATTCTTAGGTAAGAGCTGTTCACACCATACAAAGTGAGAGATGTCCGAGTCACTGGATGAGTAGGGGTCTTTCCCCACCCAGTAGATTATTTGTGACTTTCAATTACTTCAACTGCAATTCTAAACAATTAGCATTTACAGAATTCTTAGGATCAGAAGGACGATAAACCAGAAAATCAGAAACAATCAAGCAACAGAAACAATTGCAAAAATGCCTGAGACAAAAATTGTAAAAATGCCTGAAACAATGGGGCCAGCAATAAGGAAATAACACAGTGGCAGAACCAGCAAGAAACATCAGATTTGAAGTTTCTTATCCCGCTTCATTTAATACATATTCTTCCAGTTTCTAGAGCAAATGACACAGAATTTTTGCCAAAAAACCCCACTGATTGACTACCTGATGCCAGTATAGAACAACTTAGCACTGTCTATATTTTTACACTATGAGTTTTGTCTTGTGGAAACAAAGCATATATTCTGTAAAGATAAAGACATCAGATGCTCAGCAGAAAATCAGTTTTTATGCTTCATAATTTCCGAGTGCCTGGCTGTTCTCTTATAATATTACTTTAGTAATATGGAAAAAAAAGTATCTTTAAAATACCTTTTTCAAATCTGCCTACTTTGAGTGGAAAGAGGGTAGAGAGAGGAAATGGAGAAACAAGCATTTAACACCAAAAAAAAAACCAACCAAACAAAAAAAAAGATACACCTCTATGAAAGAGTTTCCTGGAACGAAATAGAAGATTTAAGAACCTAACTGAATATTCATGAAGTGATAGGAAGCTGCATCAGAGGAAGTTTGGATTGGGCATTAGGAAAAGGTTCTTCACTGAGAGGGTGGTCAGTCATCAGAACAGACTCCCCAAGGAAGTGGTCAGGGCACCAGCCTTTCAGAGTTCAAGGGGCATCTGGACAACACCCTTAGTAACATGGCTTAGTGTAGGTCGTCCCGTGAGGAGGAGGGAGTTGGACTTGATAATCCTTACAGGTGCCTTCCAACTTGAAATACACTGTAATTTTCTGGAAATTTCTCTCATTAAATTACAAATATAACTGAAAATTTTTTGACAGTTCTTTATCACAAGTGTCACATATAGCGAGTACCCTCACTTCTACATTCTTTTCAAATTGTATTTTCCTTCAACTTCTAGCACACTGTAAATGTTTGAACAAATGCACAAAACCAACTTTTCTCTCTTGGAAGAAAAGAGACCCCAAAAAAATCCAGCTTCAATTCCCCAAATTATCCTCAGTACCAACTATTTTGGTCTCCAAAGCCATTCTTGCTGTGCATCCCTATTATGCTAATGTCAACACAGTCTAAGAGTCAGTGAAGAGCTTGTATTTTTCACGTCACTCTCCAAGGTGCAGTACAAGACTTTTCTTATTTACCTTCAGATATTTTTTGCCTTTCCTCTACTTCTATCCTTTTTCTTGTTGTTAAACAATAGCATATAAACAGACAGACCACTAAAAAAAAAATAATCATAGCCTACACTGTTACAGCCCATGTGTTACAAAAATAGAGTTTAAAATCATCCTTTTAAACAGTGCTATTTCATGATAACATTTAAAACATGGTGGACAGACTTTCTTCCGTTAAAAGTCAAAGAATTAATTGCTCAATTAAAAAAAAAATCCACCAAAAAAACCCCCACAAGAGTTAGACGTAATTTCTCAGTGCATTAAACTAGACAAGATTAATAGATTTGTATATAAGGACACTAATCATAATGCTGTTATGGTATAAAGGCATTTAAAACAGCTTTTGAAGGGTGTTTTCAAGACAAAACAATATATTGTTCCCAGTTATCACCTATAGTGTTAGCAAATATGAAAAATTAATGACACCTCATTATTTTCACTCCTTCCCCCAACGTCAATCCTTAACTCAGTTTCTTTTCAACAGATTCCAAGCAAGTCCCTGAAAATCCCAAAGATCTTTGTTCTTTACAGGTCTATTTCCTTCATTTTTACCTTGCCTTTTTCCAGGTGAGGTGAGACTCTACCTCTGAGTGTGACAATATCTAAAATCTTATGTCAAAGAATCATAGATGTCCTTCAGGAATTTGCTAGCAAAGAGAAATACAAAATATCTCAAACTAAATATTTACACTGTAAATAGTAATTTGTAATTCTGTCATCACAGTGAAAAAATCCCATTACAGATTAATTTACTCAGGTACTTAAGTGCATAAATCCATTTTTTTAATACCACTGTAATACAGGGGAGAACATAATGAAAACTTTTAAGATATCTTCTTTTCCTAGCAAGGTTTTGATAGATTGCTCACTTAAGAAAGCATTAGAAGGAATATTTTCTTAAGTATATCTCTACTGCTGCAAGGCATCCTATGAGACAATACACAAAATTTCAATATATATATATATATACACACATGTATTTTCTATCTTTCACCAGAACTGTCCATTTTTAAATTTATTTTTATATTATGCCAAGAATCAGGAAGGAACAATTTAGTCTAGAGCTCTGAAGACATGCAAAAGGCAGAATTAGTGCAAAATATAGAGTGAATACAAAATAGGTACCCTGGAGAGAAAAACACTCTACGTTCCTACATTATAAAAAAAAAAAAAAAGAAACCAACCCCAACAACCACTTTCTTTTGTCTGCCATTCATGTAAATTTTACTGTGTCACTGAAGAAAAATTACTTTTGCATTTGTAAACAAACATGGAAAAGCACATGACAGAAGCGTGGATATTATTTTCTCAGAATTATTACAAAGAACCTATATGGATGGAGTAAATCAGAGCTAAAATTTACATTGCAGGAAGAAAATGAAATGATTGTCTAAAATATCTTTACCAGAACACTCGACTGTCTTCAGATTCCATCTTTTTTCTATGGCATATCACATAGTATTCCTATCATGCAAAAGAACTAATACAAATCATCACCCAAAACATTTCTACAAATCCATTAATACCACAAATATCACACTACATAAAATGGTACATACAGTATATTATTTATACTGACTTTTTAAAAATATCAGTTCATATCTGATAACAACTCCTATTCAGTTGCAAAGCTATTGTGAGAGACTATACTTAACACTAAGTATGAAGAATACCTTACTATCCAGAAAATACTTCTGTATCAGAAAATCCTCTGACACAATAAGAATGTCAATACTTTAGCCATAATTACATTTACTTCAATAGCAGACATTCCATGTAAAATAAACCTGATTTTTCTTATTTTTCAGTTTTTGACTGCTTAACTAAAAGGCAAGCATGTTAATTTGTTACACTGCTGAGCAGAAGTTCTACCAATAGTAATAATTTTTTACCACTATTCTAAAAATATCTAAATTGCAAAGCACCTCAGGACTATTATACCAAGTTCAAAATCAAATTACTAATTATCATAAAATTGTAGTAGTTACACATACAAATACAATAGCACTTCACAGATAAATTCTACTCATATCAAACTGTAGAAGAGAAACATAAGGGAACCCTAATGCTGCCTTAAACTGCATTACTTTAAGATCCATTCAAATATACTTCTGACAAGGACCAAAATGTCAAACAGATACATATGCACAAACTTTTATTGGAGGTTCTGAAACTATATGTAAATGAATATAAAATGAAAATATCCAGATCTCTATGTCTATGTTCCATACAGTGAGTTTAAAATCTGCAATTAATACAATGACTGTATTATCAGACTTCCCACTTCACTTCAGAATGATATTTCTGAAGCTTGAATCAAGATTCTTCCTGTATGAGTAAAGTCTATGAAATAAGCCAAAATCATCAAAGGCTGCACAAAAATTAGTCTTCTTGCATAAGAAAAGGTTTATTTAACAGAATCGTGAAATAACTTATCTCTGTCAGTATTTAAAATTATTAGTGAAAATGTTTCTCATTTATACCCTAATATTCATCACAGTGTTTATCCTATTAGCTGTATTGCTAAATTACAGCCTGAGGAATACAGAAACCTTTGCAATTGTGAATTGTGCAGAAAAGCAAAAATTATGCAAAGTGTTATACACAACAATTAGACAAATTTCATATGTAGCAGATTTTGCATTTAGTTTTATGATGATTATTTAAAACTAGAGTGACAGAAACATGAATATAGAGAAATATTAAGTGACAGTATGAAAAGGAAGATTAATATATTCATAAGATGAACACTGATACATAAACAAATTAATTTCCTTTGTTGATGGATGCAAATGGTCAACCCCAAAAATATCTAGTGCATTTCTGAAACTTAAGGTAGAACTTTTCAGGTCTAGGGGAAAGAAAGAAAAAGGAATTATTAATAGCCCAATAGCCATGAAATTCACTTGGAAAAGACAGATTCAAGTCCCTGTTCTTTATGTTACATTTATTTTGTTCGTGCTGCTCGTATTTGTATAATTAGTTACGTAGCCATTATTCCCAAGTAATTGCTTTTTGGATTGGAGGTTGGGAAATAAGTAGTCTGAGCTGTGTAGCCAGCCAGGTGGGACAGCCAGCCAGACACACAAGGTTAAACATGAGCTTTACTCACCTGCAACCAAGTTATAAGAGCTGCTACTTATTCTGCACATGCATCCTAGCTACACTCCCAGGATAAAAGATGAAAGAACAAGGCATGACTTACTGCCATTCCTTCTATGCTCTGAGTATAGATGAGAGTGGAAGCGATAAGTGGGTAAGAAGAAGAATACATAAAAGGTCAAAGCATCTCAAAGAAATCCAGAGGACAGACAAGCTGGTAAGCTTTCCTTTTTTCCGTTGCTTGTCCCTGTGAGTGTTTTCCTGTAAGTGAACCGCAAGCAGCATCTAACACTTCTGGAAAGAAAAGTTCTGACTGTTCAGAGCCAGATAATTCATTGCAAAGCCTTATTCAAAGAGACAGTCAAATTTTTAAGTCTCTCAACAGGACTAACAATTTAAGGAAGGAGAGCTTCACCCTTCAAATAACAAGGCTCTTCTGTTATCTAAGAAGTGTCAAATAATTTCTTCATGATTTGAATGTGTCTCAGAATACAGGTTAGCATATAACCTGATCACATGTGGAACTCTGAAACTATCTTGGGCAAAAGCTTTGAGTATGGCTCCATATCAAGATCACCTCAGTGATGAAATATAGTAGAGTACCAAAGTGGGACAAAACAGTTTCACAGAGAAGTCTCAATTGTTTCACCCTGATACTGGCTGATACTCTTATTGCTAAAGTAATTCCACTTGTGAAGTAAAATGAAAAATGGATGGGAGACAAAAGACTTCAATATATGAGAGCTGGAATATTAAACTCAGATCTGCAAATGGAGGGGAAGCGTGTTCATGTGGGAAAAGAACTCTTGCAATTCTTTCATAAATCTGAGTCACTGCAACCTTAAGGCGCAGCAGTCTATTGAAGGACTAGAAACACTTACCATTGCCAATTTTACAATAAATAATTTTCACCTGGAGGGAATAAAGTCAAATAAATTTAGCTGTCACAATGGCAAATGTAATTATTCAAATCATGTACAAAAACTTTTCCAATCTGACATAATACGCTTTCTTGGTAAACTCCTTCGTGCTCTTAAAATTGTCTAAATTAGACTTTTCTGTAGTAAATATCTCTCCAAAAAGCATGCTACTAAACATGAGAAGAGAAGACAGGTGTCAAATAGAACTCTCTTGCAGAGAGAAGAAATCTGATTTAAGAGATTACGGAACACCCCCTCTATAGCCAGCTGAAACAGCTGTGGAAATCCAAAGGACACGTCAATGCAGGAGATTACCAGCAGAACTGCTGCTTTGGCCACAGTAATTGCAATGATAGGAATGCGGGTATTATTTAACCTGATGACTGACTCAGAAAACCATCCCATAAAGATCTCTGTGAGCAGCCACAGATTCAGGATCTCTTTGATATTCCTGTTTGCAATGAATCCCAGGATAGATAACCCACCCACAACCAGCAAACTAAATATATCAAGTTAGTTCTTTTGCTTCTCTTCCTTGGAGAGTTTCTGCTAAAACTATCAGAATGTTTTAAATAATTGGTAAGTAGTTAGTAAATATCACGTGATTATGTACACACCAGTTCCAAATCCTGCTTGCTACCGTTTGTAAATAGCCTACACTTTCCTTATTTATGGAATTTATCCCTGTCATACTACCCAATGATTCTAGCAGGAAGAGATTGTAGGAAATACTAAAATACATCATAAACTAGTTAAAGATCCACAATACTGAATTGAATCAAAGATTCCTGTGAAGCTCAATCACCATAAATTCACACACTGGGAATATTCAGCTTACAAGTAACGTATTCCTACTTTGTTTCCAAAGGACTAAAAGGAAAGAAAGTTTTTATACAACTTTCTAACTCTGTATTTTTTTCCATCATACACAAACATCCAGATTTTCTAGAGATTTAAACTAGTATTTTTAGACTTTGCTGGAATGCAAATCATTCTGAAAAAAATAGCTAATAAATTAAAGAACAAGTTTGCATGCGGCACCAGGCTTCCAACTATATGTGACAGAGACAAGAAAACCCTCCTGCTGAAGGGCTCACTGGAAACAAATTAAAGTAGCCCTGACTTGGAATCCTTCAGAAGCTCTGTCTTGCCATCATGAAGTCCACTATTGTTTTGATAAATTCTGTCATCTGAGTTGATGTTAAAATAAACTACTTTTTTTTTTGAGATAAGAAAAATGTACAAGAGGGAGTATTTTTATCTATTCCCAATCTCTTGGTAAGACTTCATTTTTTCTGGCCAATCATCCTGTGCCTTAATGATGCAGATGGGATGTAAGCACTGCCAAGACCTCTGTAAATGCTCACAACACTGTTGAGAGGCTGAAGGGTAACATTATATTGATAATGCTTTCAGAGATTTGTTATCAGCAGAAAATCTTTTGTCTGCCAGATGTACTCCTATGTGAAAATATGCCTTTTTCAAGTTGAGAGCTGAAAATTACTCTCTCCAAGTGAGTCATGAATAATTGAGAACAAACTGATTGTCCTGACTCTGAAACGTGCAGGTGTTCAGTCCATCAATGCTCTGAAGCAGACCAACTTTTTTGTTGGGAATAACAATGCATCTGCAATAAAAATCCTTCCTCCTGTGCTAGATGGTACACATTTAGACAGAATATAGGTCTACTTCCTTTGTGAGAAAGCTCTCCTGAGGGAGCTCTACAAAAGGAAAAAGTTGTTTGTGGCATGTATATGTAATTGCACTACAGTATCAGAAAAAACATGCAACAAAAATTTGTTCACCATTATGTTATTTCTTCAAGTTACCAATACCTCCACAGGCATCTTCTATGTGCGGCAAAAAAAGTGAAGAATGAAAGCTATGTTTTAGAGACTTATCAGTACGGTAACTCCCTAGGATACTCTCATTCTTCATCAAAATGGATGTTTAATAGATGGAAGCAAAGGCAACAACTGAGCAGTAGTATATTTGGTGTTCTCACCTGTCTGACACTTGTACAATCACTTGTAAAAATGTAAATAGTAAGAAGTTCATGGATTAGACAGAGGTGGAAGGGGCCTCTAGAGATCATCTAGTCCAACTCCTCTGCTAAACAGGATTGCCTAGAGCACACTACTAAAGACTGCATCCAGGTGGGTCTTGAAAATCTCCAGAGAAGGGAACTCCACGACCTCTCTGCAGCCTGTTCCAGTGCTCTGTCACTCTCACTGTGACATATTTGAATTACTCATATTTACAACAGAGAAATTAATCACAAACAATGTAGACTACGAGTCTTAAGATGTAGAAGAACATGTGTTCTCACTAAAACCATTGTTCTTTTGGATGGTAGCTATGTCACCATAAATAAGGGATGCTGGAGCCACAATAGTGCCCTGTATCTCATAGGCGCCTTAAGCTGCAAGATGCAGTAGCTCTATTCCGTGCTGCCTGAACTCAAACCTTTTGTTTCAAAAAGGTGCAATTGCACCCCCTAGTCATCTTTTCAATACTGCTGTAAACTGTTGCTTACTCATCACAGATAGAATAAAAAAAAAAAACACCGTTTGAGGCAGTCACTATTCCTATTGCTCCCGTGTCCTAAGTACACTGATGTAAGAAACAAAGATGCATATACATCGAGCAAAATTTTGTCAGAAGACCCAAATTTTTCTTTGGGGTTTTTTATGTTATTTACTTTCCTGGGGTTTAGATGAGGTATAGTTTTAACCACATTACAGAATAGAGGCTCCCTGTACTAAACACAAAGCACCGAAAACGTTAAAGAGAAAATAAATATGTTTAGAAACACCAAAGTTTTCTTGATGTATAGCAGTTAGGCCGAAGAAATCTTGATGTGCAAGGATACAAGTAAAATTCTGATTCATCTGCCTTTTTTCTGCCTTTTTCCCCTCTCTGTGTCCCACTTCCCCCACCCCCCAATGGTCACAAGTTGCTCAACATGTTCTATCTCTCTTGTTACAGGATCAGGTTCCAGAATTCTTTTAAAGCCTTGCATATATTCTACACTATTAGTTTCATGTTGTTTAAAAGTCTTATGTATTTTGAGTAGATTATACATATTAAAACTAAAAAGAATTATGAAGGCCTGTTGTTTGATCAATATGAGAGTCTTCATTTGAACTTTTTTTTTACATTTTTTAGTAGAAACAATGCATGTTTTTGCTGTTTTGAATAAGTCCCAGCTATTTCTTCTCAAGGAACACAACAATTTAAGTATTATCTACTTCAGAAAGTTAATAAAGGAACAACGAATATCTCACACAGATGAGAAATGAAATTTTGTATAGAACATACAGATTTAGAATTCCTACCAGACTTAATAAGAAATTAGCTTTTTAAAAATCTTTTTGCATCTTATTACTTGATTTTATTGTATTTATATAGCCTTCTCATCTAATGTCAGGTACTTTATTTTGCAGAATGAAGTAATTGTAGGAAGTATTTCATACATCCCAAAGGCTATATCTATACACTGTCTTTCATGTCAGAGAATCCAAAATGCATTGTAAACTATGTGATGCGAAGGATATGTGTTGCCTCTGGCTTTTTCAGCACGGTTATACATTACCATGCCATTAAAAAGTCAAGAAAGCCTTCAGAGTGAGCTAAGTATTAAAAGCCTGTTTTAAAATGCAGCAAGGGCATGTCAGCCTGACTTGAGATAGTCTCTATCATCCACGTCCCAGTCACATAGCGCCAGTGTAGAAGTGTGTTTTGGCAGTTGGGGTATGAGAGCACTCCATCTCCAATCCATTCTTAGTTTGTTCTTTTACTTTTGTAAATTAAATTATAAACCTTGACTGATACATTGTGAACTAATTCCTTCACTGAATTCTTGATTTCACTTTTCTGTAGGGAGCTGCACAATACTAGTCTCCTTGCTTTGATTCTTAGACGCAGCTATTTTAAACTGCATTCAGTTTACAGAGTACTATAAAATGTCTGTGAAATCTTCTTTCCATTGACTTTAACGGAAGGTAGTCCTCCTCTTAATTCTATCATTGTAAAATGATCGATAGAAAATAATTAAGGGGGTGCGATCATCTGTGAAAAGCAGAATTAAACCCAATTCTCATTCAAGACTGCCATCTAGTGACCAAAATAACCCTACAGCCTTTACATGAAGGATGTAAACCAATCAAGTTACCAACTGATTTAGAATGATTTAGTGTCTGTGTTTCTCTCCCCCTTCCCCCCCTCCTTTTCTTTTTAGGAGATATTACATTTGAAACTGTAGAATGACAAAGTCTCTCACCTCTAACAGGCTACTCTTTCTTAAGATTATAGTATCTCACTTGAAGGCCACTGCAACTCATAGAGCAATCTGAAGTGAAAAGCATAACTTGAATGTCTTTGACATCCAATATTGCTTGAATTCTAAATACCTGAAAGCCTGTATCTTCATAAACCTCACAGTGCATATCCATGAAAACACCAAAGCTGCAGAAGTCTAACTATCCTAGAGGAAACAAAATAACATGTATGTAAGTGGAGAAGTGGTAGTTGGGAATGGTGCTGGGTATTAAGAAAATATACAGCATTGGTAAAAAAGTACACCGCTAAACTTTCTCACTTCCCATTACACATCTCCATGTGTGGGGATTGGTTTGTGATATAAGGAGAGGAGAGATTAGATCTCTGATTAATGTTGTTCCCTATGCTATGTAATTTTATACAATGTTGACTCGGACTATTCCCACAAGCATGTGCACAGTTGGAGTGAGGGTCTAATGAGATAAGGCCTATTATGTTCCCATTGTAATTCAAAATGCCAACATTAGAACTATTCAGGAGATACTTTTTCACATCTTTGTTTTTAAACAAACTATGCGATTAGATTCTGAGCAATAGTTTACATAAGCATCTTGAAAGAATTCTGATTGCAGAATCAGAAGCTAAAAGTGAACCACAATTCTCTAGTTAGCAAGTTATATGACAGTAGATTATAAACCAATTGCTAACTTTAAAAGGAAAGAACTTTGAAAATGCAAGTAAACCTGAAAAAAATATGCTCTACTCACGTACTATCATCTGGGGTTTTGGGTGGTTTTTTTTCTTAAACTCCACTCCTTGACAAGAGGATATATGAAAATAGAATATGCTAAGTTTTACCACGCCTCCAGTTTTTATAGCACATTTCCTCTAAGAAAACAGAAAACATTTTATGCAGCCTTTCTTTTAGTGTGAATAATGCTGCAAAAGAATAGCATAATCATGATAGATGTATAACAATTTCTAATAGAAATTTTAATATGTACTGCTTACATAACATGCTATTGGTTATTTGTTCATTTAACACGATAAAAGTGACTAATACCTCTTTTACATTAGCCAGGTTTATTTACTTACAAAACTGAATCATACTTTGGAAGCATGGCAGAAACAATGCATCTTTTATTTTTTGTTGACACAAACATACATTTTTTTTGAAGTATGGCACTTCACCATCCCCATAAGTGGGATACATTGTCAATGACTGATACAGAAGCATCAAGTATCATAAAGACAGCCACAACTAAACCATTTGAACCAGAGTTTGTCTTCCGCATGTAACTACCACAGCAAATGCATTCTACAGAACAGACTAATTCTTACGGGTTATATACGTTTGCAATTAAGGAATCTAACTTGAAGAAGAGAAACCTGAACTCAATTTTTAAGCTTTAATCTTAAAATATCATCTGAAAATTATCAATAGTATCAAAAAATTATGTGCCAAATTAGGGCACAAATTAATAACACCTTTTTTTTCCCCAATCCTTTCAGATATCTAGTAAACAATACGCTATTTCTTGACCAGGATCTGAAGACCGCAACATCAGTTAATAAAGTTAATTAGCTTTTGTTTAAAATGGATGATAGAATAATTTTTCAGATCAATTTTCCTTCTGGGGTGTTATAAGACAATATATCTCAATTTAAAAAGTTGGTTCAGGTCAGTAATTATAACTTGCACCCAACACGACTGTTACACTAAAACTCAGTTCTTTTTACTATTTTTTTTAATTAGGAAATTAGCATCAGACATAAAAGACCTTATCATTAACCAATGATTAACCAAAGGTATCTTATATCCTGACCCAACATGAATACAATGAAATACAGGCAGGAGTCAGCAAACAAGAGACACATTATTTGCACGTGTCCAGTGTAAGCAGAAGTTTAATTGAGTTTATTAGTTTGAGTATGAACAATAATTCAGCACATGAGTAATAGTCCACTTGACCTCATTCTGAAAACACTTATTTTTTTAAAAAAATAAAAGAATAGCTTAGAACCTGCATTACTGCTGTATAATCAGGTCTACACTTCTTTTACTAGAAAATAGGCCAACATGACCTTACAAGTCTATGGAAGACAGTAAACAATAGAAGGAAAATAGAAAGCAATGGTATTTCAGAATACTGGATCTTACTCTCAAGAAATAGCTTGTGATACAAGAAAAAGTTACCAAATGTTAAGAACACTCACTCTTGCCTACACCTGGAACTGAATTGATCCCCCTGAATTTTCAAAATGCCGACTGCTTTACACTGGGCAGAACTGGTAATCTGAGAAACCCTCCAGGTCTGGCTGGATTGGAACAGGGTACTTGCAAGGAGCAGTGTTTGTACTAGAAACCTCACACATAATGGCAACTCTTCCACCTCAAGTATTCAGCTGATCTTAAATTAACACCTGAAAACCCTCTTACCCAGGGCTTACTCTTCATGCAACTATCAGCCCTACCCTTTTGCTAAGCCTTTTCATTTCCAGCTGTCTCCTCTTTAAGGTGATTTGACATAGTTCCTTAGAGCAGTTTCTAGCAGCTCATGTTTTAAATAAAACCTATTTAAGACATTAGCATGTTAAAATACATCCTTTTATAGTAAATGCAAATATTTGGAAAAAAGACACTCCTTTTTCAACTGCGACAGTTCATTTGCATAGTGGACCGAAAAGAATAACAGTGATCAGGGAACGTACATGGAACTCATTCAGATCCTTCCCCCTGCTTCATTACTGATTTTCTGGTGGGCAGTCTGGTGACTTACCATTTGTTTCCTTTTCCTCAGCTATAGAAAAGACACTGAGAAAGACACTTACACTAAGAAAGACACTGAGAAACAATTTGTTAAAAATAAACTGATGCATGCAAAAATTATTGGTAAAGCAGATCAGAGGAAAGATCAATATTTTTCTTATATTTAGAGTGCTGACATTCTGGAAGACACTTTCATACCACCACTGATTCTACCTTTTTGGTGGGTTTTTTTTGTTTGTTTTTTTTAGAGGCTCTAAGACGGTCAGAAATATGACCTCCCTGAATGGATCAAGTGATTAGGAAACACGCCTCTATCAGACAGTACTCCTTAACCATTACATTGTGCAGAGCAACTAAGGAGATGCATAATCACTCTCAGTCCAGTTCCATTTCAGGAGGAGCAACAAATGTCCACATTCTCTCTGACAAGTTTTGGGATTTTTTTTCTAATGACTGTTCTAAGAAAAGTCTTAGCCATGGATTATTCAATGGGAACAGAATTACTAAATGAAAATAGTTCTAAAATAAATGTTGAAAATAGCACATAATATGACCAAATGACTTTCAAATGCGCTTCTAAGAATAATAAACTGTGCTATGAGCATAAATTCTCTGGGATTTATGATCTGTATCTTGTATCTCCTCAGCCCAAAAACTTTTTTCAACTACTGGGTGATCTATTCCATGGCTTAACTACTCTCTGGGTACATCTTCTTGCACTTAGGAGAGAGTCTAAAGCAGAAAGGTATACACAGGATTTCAAGGGTAACCAACTCCCCCCTTCCCCGCAAATTCAGCTCTGATTCTTTCAGTGAAAATACATCAACACATAAGAGCTGCGAGTCACATACATAAGCTTGTTGCCATTCATATGAAGGACAAAAAGAGGAAGCTAGAGAAAACTGATTACATTATAAAGAAATGAAACTATTCCCACAGAGATGAGTAGCAGCATGTTTAAAGAACAGAGACTTTAAAAGACAACCGAGAGAAGACAAAAGGAAGAAAAACGTATGATAGAAACCAAAATTGATCATTTTAATCTGTTTCACTATCAGCTAGTCTCTAAAATGTTTACATGCAGCCTGAAAGTTGTAAATGTGTGAACTGTACAAACAGCCCTGCAAAGACAGTATTTCCACATGTGGGGACAATAACAATTTTACAGCAATTCAAGACAGTCCCCAGATTACCTTCTAAAGGATGCACTTTCCAGGAATGTTGGCAGGATCAACACTTTTCACCTTCGCATATTGAAAGGTATAGAAAATCCAGCTTATTCACGAATCTGTTTTTCCTCTCTCTTCCTAAAATAATTTTAGTTACTTCTCTGAGACATGTCAGCTTGAAATTGACAGGTTTTTCATATTCTATATTCCAAACTACTGGTGATGTCATGGATAGTAATGCTGTATGTAAAGAAACTGATTTCTACATGAACAAAGCTTTCTTATCCTCCATATGGATTTATAAAAACTATTGCAACCAAGTACCCTGGCAAGAATATCGTGGGGCATAACAAAATCTGAATGGGCTATGTTCAAAGTAATAACTGTTCTCTAGAGCATAATCAGGTTCTGTCTACTTTCTCAGGTCTTGGAGTGACTGCCAACATTGCAAAGTCCTTCTGTATACTTAAGGGGTCACCTTGAAAAAACATATTACTATTGATATTCTGATAGAAAGTTAATTGTTTTTACAGCAACTGATTAGATTAATATTTTGAGCTGAGCTAGGAGAAATAAAAGGAAAGAGGCACTAATGAACCTAATAAAGAGGTTCAGTCTGTAACTAACTTCGGGGAAGAAACGTTTGGTGTTGATAAAGCATTTCCTTAGTAAATTACTACTGGCTCCAGTGTAAGACATTTACAGTAAACACCAAAAGTCTGCAAGGCATCTGTTCTACTCACAGTGGAAGAAGGAACTTTGCTCCATTAATAACTTTAAAAACATGCAATAACTGATTCATGATGGCAGTTCAAATCCTATCAGCAGCCTTCATTATTTGACCAAGCTGAGTTCAAAGATAGAGCAAGTTTTAAAAAACCCTTGAAAGTTTAAAAGTACACTTTAAATTATAATAAAGAAGCTGTGTTCTTCTTCTTTCTACTAAATATAAAAAAGCTGTAGCTTTAAACCAAGTGTAACAACATTATTTTAAGAATATACGCAAGATAAGAGTTTAAAAGTGCATATAAAATCCTGTATGATCTCAGATTCTGTTGTAGTGAAATTGTATGCTATAGAGAGAGGGCATGTGTAATATACATGTATGTATATATAATAAAATACTTGCTGGAATTTTAACATTTGACTTTACTAGAGATTTAGTGGGACTTTGCCTAAGGCGAGTTTTTAATAGCAACAATAAAAAAATACTTAATGGTACTTAGGGTAAATAATGTGTGGTCACTATGTTTAAAAAAAAGTAATACCAAACATCTGTGCTAGATTTCCACATGATAAAATCCCCACATTACCTACAGTTCTCCCAAAGTTATATAGAAAAAAAATCTTCATTTTAAATTCTGAGAGAGACATGTGACAACCAATTTAATAACTTTATGGCAGGCATCTTGTGTTTTCTGTCAGGAATGTGTATTTAGTGATCTTCATGATATTTAATTCTGAATATGAAGAATCCCATGGTATGACATTATGGCTTTAAGACAGATTTCAACCATTGACACACTTGCAGGGAGACTGCCCAGCCCAAGACTGTAGTTTTTCTTATGTGTGTGTATTTGTAAAGACTATGTTCCATATAGGATACATTATTTTTTTATCAGAGCAAATGCTATATAATTTTGTCTCAGAAAATAATAATAAAATTCAGCTACCTTTGAAACACATTAGCAAAAATATTTGCATGAGGTAAGTTAGTTACAGACACAGGATTCAGTCCAACTCAGTGATGGAAAACTGAGTGCAAACTGGGCAGAAGTTCTCAGAATCTGTGGAAAAGAGCTCAACATTCTCTCCTAAATATGCTGCATCTCCAAAACTGAAGCAAAAACACATGCTCACACGTTTTGCTATTCAATCAGTTTTATTTGTTCTCTTTTGCTTTCTGAATCAGCAACTTAGGAAACTTTGTTACAACTATCACAAAGCTGGGAATCTAGCTATCTTGCATAGATACTAAATTTCTTAAGACATTGGGGAAATCTAATCCCATTTTTTGCATAGCTTATTTCCTAACATTTTAATGAACCTTACCAACACCGATATTATTTGCCATATCTGAAAAAGAGCAGCAATCCAACTTCAGCTGAAGTGTTCTCCTGTGTAGTAAGCCTCAAATTTGCCATTCCCAAGACCTTCAAACACAAAACTTGAGTAAACCTATCATCACAAGTGGGCCTCTGTAGAACAAAGTTTAAAGATGCAGTAGACTGCACACTGCAGAAAGGTACAGTCTTTGAGGGCCAGGTAGTTAACAAACTGAAGTCAATCCAAAACTGCTAAGACCTATTCCTATGTCCCTGGTACACTAGTTATTTTTATATCTCTTCCTTGTACTTTCTCTAAGAAACATAATCCAAGGCCTGGAGAAATTCCATATCTTCAAAGGCAGCTATATTATGAAATTCTGCCATGGCTATTCACAGGAAAAAAAGAAACAATCAATGGCTTAAGAAAGAGAAATTTTTAGATGATTCTTGGATGTGAGGCAAATTATTTTTAATCCAAACAGCAGGATATTAGCTTTATGGTGATATGTTCACTTATGTGAAATGGGCAGAAAATGAATACAAGAAATATTTCATAATTGACAAAGTGGTAAATACTGAAGGACAACGTAAAAAGTTATTTCTCTCTACTAGTCAAGTAAACTTTGAAAAAATTACTAGCTAGACAAAAGCAGCTCTGGAATAAAAATAATATATCCCTTACTATACAGTGATCAGTGCTCAGAGGGGTGCAGGTCAAGGGGAAAGAAATGACAGCCATGGGAGACATGGGTGTGTAGAAAAGGGTGTCCTTAATTACCATTGTTTCACAACCAGTGACTTCAGATTCTCTTACAGCATGTTTGTTTAAGTCTCTGGTTTGGTCAAAATTCTACCCACCAGTGATTATTAATAACAAAATCAATTTCTTCTGCTTCTCATCCATCAGCTTTCTATTCCACCATGTTGACAGATCTAAAAGACTGTGAATGAACAAGAGAGAAGACAGGTTCCAGCTTTGGCACTATTTTAAAGCACTAAGAAATGAAGAGCATAAGGTAGAAAGATATGGTTGCATGAGGGGAAATCATGTTTAAAAGCTCAGCAAAATACATTTCAGATTTGGCCCTTCTCCAGTTAGGATTTAAAAGGTAACAGAATGGTACACAATTAGATTTCAAGAACTGAAAAACTTCAGATTGAAAGTATTTTCAAACTAAATACAAACAGCACAGCTTATGAGAAGTCCATCTATATCCATGCTTTTTAATGTAGTGTTGAGGCTGTAAAAAAAAAATTCAGTCATCTTCAGTTGTTTTTTTCCCACATTCAACCTCGTTTCCAACATGTGCAGCTTTTTTACTGTTTTTCCATAGACAGCACTCACTCCACTGGAGACTACAACTGAATCTATCATTGTAAGAGTAAATTGACGCACAGAAAATTCTAGTGCTTAAATAACTTAATTTGCTGCTACAAAGAAATTTATCTTCTTTAACCTGTTTCAAGTGGTGGCAGAAAGTCAAATAGCAAACTAATTAAAAAACAGAAACAAGTGTTTAGGATTTGGTCAAACAGTATATTACACGTGACAATATACTAGTTTCTCAGGAATATACTCAACATATGATCATAATACTCCAACCTGTAAAAATATAGAGAGCAGAATATTTTAGATGAAGTTCTAAAATGAAAAATAATTTGTTAAAGATATAGAAAGTTTAAAACAATTTGAGCAAATACTAAATAATGAATGAAATTAATTAAAAATGTATCCAAGTTCCAGTTTACTTTTAAAGCATTCTTAGGGGGAAAAAATCCAGTAACTCTGCGAGGTCATTTAAGCAGTTAGAATGAAAACTTACAAATACAAATTAAAAAAAATAAAAATATAATCCTCTGAGACTACTACTGCAGAAGATCCAACACGGTAATTCCTGTTTTATCATGTTGGAAAACTGTATTGTGGATGTTTCATGTTTCATGTGTATCATGTTTGCGCAACTGTCTTGCAGGATGAAGACTACATGTAGTGACGGCAATTCAAACAAGCACTGCAGAATAACGAGGACTTAGCAAACTACACAAAGAAGATCAAAAGTTGATCCATTTGGACTTTTAACAAATAGATAAAACTATAAAGAATATCTGATATTCCCTCAAAGCAGGCAGACAACTTCCCATAACAAGACAGCAAAAGACAAAATTTGAACCTCAGAACTTTTTCCAAGAGCCCACTTGAACAATCAAATCCAGATTCCTGGAAAAACAAGCAGGCATCTACTAAACATTTTGTTTCTCAAGAGTTCATACACCCTATACATCATACCTGACTGCTAGTTTATAGAACCTCTCCCAAACTCAGTATCATTAACTCCTTATGCAACTCCTTCCAGGATCCACTGATTTTCAGACTTCGTTAACAGGTGGAACCACTTTTTAATTAAAATTCTGCCTGTGAAAAGATTCAGGATCCATGCCTTCACAAGAAAACTTTACTGAAATGTATCATTGTGCCTTGCAAATTTTCCAGTTTCCATACTTGAGATGAGCCCCAGATACCACTAAGTCCTCAATATTCTTAGTCACAGAAAAAAAAAAAAGAGGAAGAAAAAAGAACACCACTAAAGTAGCCATAAGCTAATTACAAAATAATTTGTCCATAGCAAAGAAAACATTTTGACAACATTCTGTAAATACAAACAGCTGTTCTTAATCTCTAGCATTCATATATTTCAGTGATATACAGGAGCCAATAATGGTTTTCCATGCTCTTGTACTAATTTCATCCGTGTTTTTATCTGTCAGGCAAATTGGTGTTTTTACTAGACTGGAAGTTCAATCAGACTACACTCTTTCTAAGGAAACAGACCTGTTTGTCATGATTCTTCTTACTGGGGGTAGCTTGTATTCCTTCTCCCTGCAGTTTCCACCCTTCTTAGCAGGAAGCAACAAGGTCTTTCTGAGGAAGACTCACACTGTCCTGTTTGCATGACACCAGTCACGTGGTAATGCGGATGGACTGCTGGGATGTAGAGGCACAGATGGACTAACACCCAGCAAGATTTTCTTTCAAAAGTACTAGTTCAATCATCCCACATCCAGTCCCAAAAATGCATTCACAAGTGATGTGGGCAGCTGGCGTGGGTGGGCTTCAGATAAGGATTTCTCAAGGTACAGTGCAGCCATCACCCCAGTTTTAATGTACAACATTACGTAGTATATTTACTTAAAAAGTTGGGGCACCACACATGAAAATACATTGGAAATGTACATAGGCAGAAGCCTTTGTTTACATGGAAGGCAAAATATTTTAAAGCAGTCATTTCAAACACAAGGGGTAAAATCAAACACAAAAGCAGCATGCACTTATGGCTATTTAGTTCATAGCATCAGAAGGTGTTACTTCTCTCTTCAGTAGTTCTAGTCTTCACTTGCCAAACAATGACTTGTGAAAATACAGAAACTATGCAAAGGAACAATGACAGAGACAACAAGTCCTAAATACAATTACTTTTCTTCCATAATTTCTTATATTTCCTTTCAAGTGTCACATAGTCCTGCTGTATATTTATTACAGATCTAGAACAAATGCATGTTATCTTTTTCTTATTAAAAAATGAGAGCAGATAAAGACAACACTTAGATACTCTAAAGTATATTTCTAAAACAGCAGCAAGTACTTTGACAATATCTTTTAAATAAATAAGTTTTTTCTTACCTCTCTAAGATGCATGTTTTCCTTCTCCTTCTGATCTAAAATCACTTCTAAATGATTAACCTGAGATTCAGCTTCTGCCATCCTTCGAGTTCTCTCATTGTCATCTTCCATTCCTTTAGATGGCAAACCTTTACTTTGCAACATTTCCAGAAGCTTTTTTATTGATTCATCTCTGGCATTTAGCGTTTGCTTTTGTGTTTCAATCCTAAGCTCCATTTCTTCTAACGTTTTTCTCAACAGGAAGAGCTCTTTAGCTTGTCTATCATGTTCTGCTTGAAGTCTTCGAAAATTCTCCTCTGTGAGCTCAATGGTAAAATGCTCAGCCCCTCGGTTTCCACTTTCTTGCTGGAGAAGATGGTTAAGGTCTCTCTGAGTTCTAAGCTCATCTTGAAGTGCCTGGATTGTCATTTGCAGATGCTGCAATAAGAAAAAGACAGGAAACGGAAGCAATTAAGACTTGAATGTAGGACTAGTATTTAATTAAACTTTTCTTGTACGCTGTTACAAAAATTCATTAGAATCAATAATGAAAGTATATCAAATGACCTCATAAAATAGCAAATGCATGTGACAATATTTGTAATGGTATCTTTCTAGTGCTTCTAGGGGAAAAAAAAGGACAACACACACACACAAAATAGTTTCAGCTACAGATAAAACAAATAGCAAAGAAAGGCAAACCAACAAACCCAAACACTAGGCAGTGACACATCCATTAATACAGTCAATATGTACTTATAAAGCTGAAAGACTCAGTATTCCATGTTTTCTAAATTACTTCAGAGACTAAAGGTAATTTTGCCCTTCATGGTACCCAACAGTACTATTGCTTATGAAGTAATCAAAGCACTCACTAGAATTGAAGGGGACTTTGGGGAGGGGCTGAGTTGGGGCTGGTTGGTTTCAGTTTTTTCTTATGGCAACTAAAGCTATGAACGTGTTTAGTAAACAGGATTACTGTAACTCTAACAAGCAAACAAAAAACACAATAAGCAATACTGAATTTTGAAAAATAAATTGACTGCAAATAGAGGACAAACCTTTGTTCTCCTGGCATCCAAAAACTGAACAGCATGGTAAATGAAAAAATGAAGCAAAATCAACATAAATAAAGTTCAGATGTAAGCAAAAGAGATTCAACAGAAAGAACTGAATTCAACAAAAAGTACCTTCAACAAAAAATAATTTTATTGAGTTATACAGAAAGGCACCAACAACTTCACAGTACTCAAATATACAAACCTAAGCTATAGACAGACTTTACTCAATAGATGTGACAGAGAAAAACATATTAGAAATAATTAATCCCATAATGAATAATAACATTCTTATTTTATCTTACTATTCTTTTACACTTCAAGGTTTTTCAAAACACAGTAACCTGTCCTAAAATATTTGTTCTACATCTGAGTATGAGGATCTTTCTCTATTCAAGAGGTAAACCTTGCACTCCTTATTCAAAATAAATCAGTTTCAGAGTATTGTTTTGAAGAACAAAGCTTCTATCTAAACATTCTTCAAAAGAATGACTGTCTGAAATAAAATACGTATATAGTTTACTTTGCATGAGCACAGTAAACTAAATCCTCCACATTCTAAAAATTATTTCACTACAAAGCAACATCAATATTCAGCAATTACCAGTAGGCTACAAATAGTCAAAGGAAGAGACTTGTTTTCTCTGATCTGAATAATGATTTAAGATAAGTCCCCCTGATGTTAAATTAGACAATATTAATTACTTGATGCTAAAAAATTATTAACAAATAAATGTTTTCCCAAAGTCAAGCAAGTGCCTATGTGTCTGAGATTTTAGCTAAGCAAAGAGAAACTTATTTCCAAAGCTTTTTAAAAGTTGCATGACAAAAAAAAAAGCAAGCTTAACATACAACCATACTGAACACAAGCTGTAAAAGCCAAAACTGCTGTATCCACACACAAATTATTAGAAATTAGACCTCAAACAGCAATTCTGATAAAATAAGCCAGGCAACTTCTTTCTCTGTACCACAGCAACCTATGTATACAGTTCTTAGGTACCATCCATAACCATGTTTGTCACTGACAACAGTAGTTGTGGCTGCTTCTCAGTAATTGTGTCAAAACTAACAGCCTCAGCTGTGGCAGACTACTGCTACTTTGACACAGAGAATCCATTTTTGTACACCTTCAAGACTTACAACTCTCTCTGAACATGATGGACCAGATTTAGACTTGTGCTGGCACAGACTTTTTTTTCTGCAGCTAGTTCAGAAGGGAAAGAACAGATGTTGTGAGGGTGGAAAGAAACTGTATAATTAATTGCAATGGGGGGAGGAATGTAGGAGTGTTGCGAGTATCTGTCAAACTGCTGTCATTACATAGACATAAAACTTCATGGGATTTCAAAAAATCATGCAAGGTCTATTGCATATTTCATAACTTCTACAGACCAATTGACAAGAAATATTTCCATGCCAATCTCTTGGCAATAGATAAACAGTTCTCTCTGAAATTTTTCATTCCTTCTCTATAGCCCAACTCCAAGATGCAATCCATGGAACGAGACAGGAAGTTCCATCAAACTTTCTCTGGATTAAGCATAGTGCAGGTTTTAAAAATTGGCCCACATAAATTGAAACAAAACTATGAAAGGAAGATGAAAAAATGGCCATTCCCAGATTCCAATTCATATTCTACATGAGGAAGTTCCTCTAATCTTGCCAACTGCTTACTGCCAAAGGAATTGCCTGCAGAGAACTGTCCTGCCACATTCTGCCTTGGGCCAGAGCACGTAAGCTCTTTCAGACCATCCCAAGTCTTAGATATATGGTGAACAGTGGAGGAAAAGGAAATCATGGGGAGACTCCCCAGTTTAAAACTGTTAGTTCACCTACAGAAGGACACAGCTTCTTGTACTTTGTACTATCACCCAGGCACCAAAATAAAAAAACATATTGAAGAATCCAGTCTACTGTCATGTAAAAAATTGCCTGCTACTAAGATGGAAGTGACAAATCTTGTGCAAGGTCAAGAAAGAAAGAAATTGCAGCTAGGGCTGTCTTGACTGGGAAAGGCAACCTAAAGGACTTGGTAGCAGGAAGTCATCTTATGCTATCATTAAGTGATGGATATTGAAATATATATCCATCCATATACAATTTGCTAATACTTTGCTGTAACATATTGATAATCCAGAAGTTAATTCCTCAGGTATGAATCACTGAAAACTGGGTACCAGAGCTGTTGAAGGATTCCATGGTTGTTCTTTGATTGCTCTAAATAATTCAGTACAGCACTATGACCCAAAGGGGGTGATAGCAAGATCACCCAGTAGATTTGAAACAACTACTTCTGTAGCTATTCAAGATGATTTGTCATTTTAGTGCTTTATCCCAAAAGCACTATAGCTACTCTGCCAGACCTGAGTGTTGTTTCCTCATGTGTTTGTCTCAATCCTCCCGCTCACCCCCACTGTCTTTTTATTGTCATCCTTATCTTTCACAGCTCCATTTTTAGCTCCTGTTTCTCCTGTTTCTTTCCCACTTTAAACACGAGGACAAAATATATTAGCTTTTTCTCCTGGGACCCTCTTACCTGGCTTTACAACAATTGAGAAGTAATGACTACTGTAATAATAATCTTTGTCCTCTAAGTGCCAGAACTTCCACATAATGCAATGGTCAAACAATCTGAAAAAGTGAGAAACAACTGGCAGCAAAACCCTGCAAGTTTAGAAGGAATAATCAGAGTCCAGGAAAGAGAGCAGGTCCAGGCAGCAAACATCCACACACTGTGGGGTGCAATGTGAGGTGAGGCTGTGAGGTGAGGCCTTACTTTACACCAGGCAGCTGGCAGCATGGGAATACATAGGGGCATATTGGGATGGATTCATGACAAAGACTTCCAGAAGCGCTCGGAATGAAACCAAACTGAACATTTCAATAAATTCTTTTTTTCCCTTTTAGTAATGTACATAAAAGTGACAAATTATTTTGTCAGTCATTCATGATCTGTTCCAGCCTTTGAAAAGTTATGATCTAACACAGCATTCTTCTGAATTTATTCTTCCAGCTACAGATGATTGTTTTAAGCAGTCTCTGCAGCTAATTTCTTCATGGTATGGGATATCTTATTAAGCAGCCTTGCATGATCATATTATCTGTGTGGTGTATGCAATGAAAGGTATAAAATGTACTAACTAAAATAAGCTGTGTCTTGGGACGAAAATATGGAATTTACAGGGCTAGATAAGTTGATGTAGTCTAGTCTTTTGAGAATGACAAATATACAGAAGAGTGTAGAAAATGAATTCTACTGTGTAGCTGTCCATTGTTGAAAGCTACAGCTATAACTGAATACATCTGAAAAAGTATAACTGCAAAATACACTATCCACTATACTCTCATTTTCTAAAATAAAGCTTCATGATTTATTCTATACTGTATGAAGCTCTACCATAGAGAGGTGACAAACTAATTAAACCTTTCTTATGACCTGCATCTAAACTGATTTATATGTTAATTCAAGTTATACTACTGAAACAAGTATGAGCATTAGACTTGCAAATATTTATAACTAAACATTGTTAAGGACAAACGTGCAAATATTTTTCTTCTGTAAGAGAAAACCAAAAAGGGAATTAGAGGTGTTTTCTTCATCGGCATAATTCTCCTATGCATTTGCTCATCTGTGTAATGTAACTTAAAATTCTGGCATCCAAACAACAGCACCGGATCAGTTGACGCAAATTTTGCTTGAATAAGGCAGGACTGATAGAAAGACATGAAAGGAGAAGACAGATGTAATTTGTGAGGAATCACAGGAGATTCAGACCACACACACGCAATGCATTTTCAGCATTAAAAATTCTGGAGGTGCAACAGATGTGAGACCACCTCTGTATAACACCGTTTGCTGGTAGAACCACATATTCAAAAAAGGGATATTTCTTGTTTATTGGCTTTCCTTCATTTTTCTTTCCTTTTGCTTTTAAATTCAGTGCCCTGTCTATAAAGTTTGCCCTTAATACTTTGCTTTGCAAACTAAATAAGGAATCCTGTCATCTATGCTTAAATCTGCATCTCTTAATACAGACATGATACTTAATCTGAACTATGAGACTTCATTACTATTCAGTCATCTTCTCTGAGTCTTCTAACACAAATATTTTGGTGAAAACAACTAAGATTGGAAAGACAAAGTATTGCCTAAAAACTTGAGGTCCTTGAACAAAAATGCATCTCCATTTATAACTGAGGGGTAACTGTAGGCTAAAACATTTTAGTATTGCAACATTCATAGTAGTTTTGCACCTAATTCTTAAGGCACAATCTGTAAATATATTTCTTTCCTGTTTCCCGGGTTTGCTCTGGGCTGAGAGACATCGTGTTTCATTTATTTCTTTTGCTTTGCCATTTGCCCCGAGTAGGCCTGCTATCACAAATAGTTTGTCATTCTGTGAAATAATATTTCTTCAGAATTGATATATTTTGATACAATTAATACCACCAATCCGTCTCTAAAGCACTAAAGTTCATTTGTTAATTTTGAATATTTTGGGGTAGAAGAAACTAACTGTATGTCAGAAATATCTCTCCCTATCTTCCTTTCCTTCTTCCTTCCACTACATTTCTCCAGCATAGCCAGTAATACGTGTGTGATCTCATTTCAGGTCTTTCAAATTCACCTTGCCTCCAAAATGTAATACTACTTTTTTTTTTTTTTCCTCTGAAGAAAGCTAGATGAATACTATTTGTTGAATTATTTATTCACTGAAGGCTTTCTGATATTTATCAACCAGCTTTAATGGAAGTCAGAACACAGTCTTATTTCTGTGGAGACACAGTACATTTTACCTCAGTTGACATTTACCAACAGGAATTCAGTTATGATGTACGTTGCATAAAATAGTATCTCAAAAGCAAAAATTCAGTACAACATTCTTCAACAATTCCTTTAACCTAGAAAATTTGAATTAACCTGTATGTTTTCTCCAATTGATAAAAATTACTTATATACTCATGGGCCAAATCTTGTAGCCTGTAATCACAAGAATCAGAAGACCAAGAGGTCTACTTCTAGAAATGTAACAAGTCAAAAGAAGCCTTGAGAGGAGTAACCCCAAAGATACATGTTCACAAAAATGCCCAGATTGAGTTCTTTAGAAAGTAAAAAAAAAAGCTTGTAAAAACATGTAAATCATTAGTATTATAGCAAAATGCATGCAAAATTCCTCTTCCCTTTGGAAAAAAGCTGCTAGTATGGTTTCAGGGCTGAGCAATGTCAGAATCACTAAATAGTATTTCAGTTGACTGAAAATCACTTGTAACACAGATTTTGACCAATCTGAACACATCTGGAAGACTCTGTTTCAAGTTTACTTATTACAACTTACTGGAAAGAAAAAACAAAATACATTTTAACACGGCCTAGAAATCAACATTAGCTTAGAGTAGCAGATCACTTTTTATTATAGAATCATAGAGTCATAGAATCATCCAGGCCAGAAGGGACCTCCAAAGGTCATCTAGTCCAACCTCCCCACAGTCAGCAGGGACATCCCCAACTAGACCAGGTTGCCCAGGGCCTCATCAAGCCTCACCTTGAATATCTCCAGGGATGGGGCCTGGATCTTAAAGCCATGACCATATTAGCAGATTATATTTTCAGCTACAGTTTCTCTAATACTCCTTTCTTGCCAGGATAAATAATTTCTGTTCTTTTTGGGGACTGAAGGGGGCCCTTAAGGTTCTCTGAGGAAGCTTTTAGACCATTTAGGACCATAAACCTTTACCCTCCCCACATAAAATTTCTCACACGGCTCAGGCTTTACATAACTATTCCTTTCCATTTGTATTCTGACTGCCCATGGTTTACCAAAGAGGAGCAGAATTTCAGTCCTACAACTAATCCCAGGAGCAACTGCAGTCACAGAACACAATCCCCAGTGTTTCATATCATCACAGCAGAAGTCTACAAAAGTGCAAAAGCACTCGAGTCCTTTTCCAAAGAGCAAAGAAAAGTTACAAAGAACAAAGAAATTACAGTAACTGCCTATACAGGATAGATGCCATGAAATTAACTGCACTGTATCAGTTTACTATTTCTTACTCAGAAAAGATTAGCAATAAAGATGGACTCCTCCAGACACCAGAAATCATACTGCGTGAGAAGGAGAGAAGATGAGATTCTTCCCTGATGCCAATCTGGTCAAACCAATGAGCAAAGCTTCAAAGGTACAAATTGAACTTTCACTAAGAAAGGCTACTGACCATTCTCCAATCTTGAAATCTACCAACACGTAAATAAAGTGTCTGAAAAATGATCAAAATATTATTTGTCTCTGTTTCACCATAAATAAAAGTTTTAAAATGTTTTCATTCCATTAAATTACTTACAATTGTAAGTTATCAAACAGAAATTGATTAATCAAATGTCAGGAGAGGGCAGGGGTTGTTCTGGGTGTTTTTTTTAAAGAAAACAATGCAGAGCTGCCCTCACGGTGAAATCATGTCCTCAATGGACCAGCAGCAGATTGAACACTGCCCTGTCAGATTCCAGCACAGATTACTGATCTATTAGAATGCAATTTTCTTTCTCAGAAAAGCTCTAGGGATTCCATACTTGTTTTCTAAACAGTACTAGAACGCCACAGGATCAACACTCTTCAGTACTTTTCTGGAGCTTTAGAAGAAATTAGGTTTAGAATAATTTAGAATTAGAATTTAGAATAATCACAGTGGGCCCAAAGGCATATACTGTAAATATTTACTTTTAAAGTAAGATTGTACGTGAATTAAGATTTCTATTTGTCATAAGGAGCTGAGCTCTATTCCTCCTTCTGTGGTCATGTGCAACTGAAATGCACCTGTTTGAAAATCTGGGAAATTATATTTGCCTTTTTCCTGGTGTATCCATGAGTTTATAGTTGGTAACACAGTTCAGTATGAACCATTGTGCAAACTTCAGTTAATGAAGAACAGGAAGTTAAGAATTCATTGTTTCTGATAACCAGCTTTAAAAATGCCTAATAAGCCAAAAAAATATTTGGCAAGTAACTTACTCTCTCTTTTTGGACAGTAGAGCATACTGTTCAGCTTTCTGATTCACTAAAAATAATAGCATAGCAAAAATCTTGAGTGCTAAAAAGGTCTATTACTTTCTTATTTCACAAAAAATGAGGTCTAGCTACATTAAAGGAATTCTTTTTCAGGCACTGAGTCAAGAAGTTACTTACAAAACAAGAGCATTGAGAGTAAACAAGATCATATTTCAAACATTGAAAAACCTGTGTTTGATCTTCAGTCTTTTCCTTTATCTGCTCGATCCTTTGCTATAAAGTTTGGGGGCTTTTGGCAGAAAGCTCACTATTACCTTGAAAAAAAAATAAAAACAAAACCAATCCTTTTCCTACATAAGTATCATATGAAGTAGGGTCCCTTTTCCTATTTGCCAGTCTGCCTCCAAAGAAAGAAACATCCCACTTCTTTCATTTAATTAAAAAAAAAAAAAAATCTGAGCACAGGAATTTCTGTGGGTATTGTACATGTTATGGTGAAGCTATCAAAGGAAAATGCACATAAAGGAAAACGATATAGGTGTCCAAACAGTGTTTCCAACAATAAAGTCATACCACACTGAAACAAAGACGGTGCCACTGTAAGTGAATTGCATTAGAAATCTTAAAACAATTATTTCCATAATATACAGCATGCATTTGTTTCTCAGATGACCCTAATATGCCACATACTGTAAGAGCTAACATTTTCCATATCATATCTAAGAAACAATATGGGGAAATGTAACAGCCTATATCACTTGTCAATTTCTCAAAAAGAGATTCCAGTGATTATTTTACACTATATTGAAAGACATAGAATAGTAAAGAGAGGAGAAAAAACCTCAGCATTGCATAGCAAGCATACATGTTTAATTTACATGTGAAGTGGGCACTTGAAGTTTCTATACTTCTAAATTGACATAAGAGACAAATGCATAGCATCACTGAAAGCTGTGGGAGTGGGGCATCTTAAGATTTTGCATGACTTTCTTATCTTCTCCACCTTTTGATTTTGAAACTTTTTAATTATATTCTTTTAATGCAGCCACTAGGAAAATCATATGTATCTAAGCTATTCAGATGGCAATTTCAAGCTCAGCTTTTAGTAAGCCAGAAATAAAAAAGCGGTAAATCCAGTTCCAATTTCAACCTCTCCCTGCTATATTTTAATCAGGCAAAATACATTAAAAAGCACTCTCCAGCTTCCAATCTTTTTTCTCTACAAGGAATAGTACTGAGAGTTGATTAACCATAATACATAATCATTTCCCATTGAAACAATTTGAAAAGGAACTTTAGAACTATGTGTTCTGCGACAGTTGAGAAAAAAAAAAAAACAATATAGAGATTTCAGTAGCTCCAATCAAAACAGCATTCAGCTAGATCCAACAGAGAAAAAAGATGCATCACAAAGCAAGATGACCATCTGGAAAGACATTTCATCCTGAGTTACTGAAGAAGTGTAGATCAGCAGGAAAGATAAATCATTAAGGAGACAACATTTGGGGCTATAAAGGTTTATGCAGTTGGCAAAAATATGCTTTCGTAAGTTGGAAGACTTTTGTTTCACAATAAACCATTTATTCTTGTCAGATTTAATAGGAATATCTTCTCCTTTAAGGCCTAAATCAATCCAGTACATTGAGTAATAAAAAAATCTGCAGTTATTCAGTTTTCCCACAAGATGGCACTAAATCCATAGCCTGCAGGAAAAAAAAAAGCACCAAAACACAAAGAAAAAACTGGTCACATTCCCAAAATAAACAAACTAACTACATTTATATGAGTTAGAAGTTGTAGGTATGGTAAAATAAAATTAACAGCCTAATCCAGATCTTTTCTTAAAAGAGCAATTTTCCCTTCGTAATTCAGGAACTGGAGCATGGGAGACACAAAGACATGGACAACACACATTTACACACATATATTCAATACATACTTATATGTACTTACATACACAATTCATACTGAAAGATATGTGTCTGTACATATTTTTATATATAGATAAAAGTAAATCAAATCCAAACTTTTGTTCCCTATATATAATAGAATCATATGGGGTTGGAAGGGACCTCTGGAGATCATCTAGTCCAATCCCCCTGCTGGAGCAGGTCTACCTAGAGCAGGTTGCACGTGAACTTGTCCAGGCAGGTTTTGAATGTCTCCAGAGAAGGAGACTCCACCACCTCTTTGGGCAGCCTGTTCCAGGGCTCTACTACTCTCACAGTAAAGTTCCTCCTCATGTGTAGGTGGAACTTCTTACATTCAAGTTTGTGCCCATTTCCTCTTGTCCTGTCACTGGGCACCACTGAGAAAAGACCAGCCCCATCTTCCTGACTCACTCCCTTTAAGTATTTGTACAAATTAATTAGATCTCTCCTAAGCCTTCTCTTCTCAAGACTAAACAGACCCAAGTCCCTCAGCTTTTCCTCATAGGAGAGATGCTCCAGGCCCTTAATCATCTTTGTGGCCATTTGCTGTACCCTCTCCAGCAGTTTCCTGTCCTTCCTGAACTGGGGAGCCCAGAACTGGACACAAATGGGGCCTCACCAGGGCAGAGTAGAGGGGCAGGACAACCTTCCTCAACCTGCTGGCCACGCTCTTCTTGATACACCCCAGGATGCCATTGGCCTTCTTGGCCACAAGGGCACATTGCTGGCTCATGGTCATCCTGTTGTCCACAAGAAGTCCCAGGTCTTTTTCCTCAGAGCTGCCCTCCAGCAGGTCAGCCCCCAACCTGTACTGGTGCTTGGGGTTATTTCTCCCCAGGTGCAGCACCCGACACTTGCCCTTGTTAAATTTCATTAGGTTTCTCCCAGCCCAACTCTCCAGCCTGTCCAGGTCTCACTGGATGGCAGCACAGCCCTCTGGGGTGTCAACCACCCCTCCTAGTTTTGTGTCATCAGCAAACTTGCTGAGGGTACTTCCATCCCTGGTCATTGATGAACATATTGAAGAGGACTGGACCCAGTACTGACCCCTGGGGAACACCACTTGTTACAGACTTCCAGATGGATTCTGTGCCCCTAATCACCACCCTCTGAGCTTTCAGTCAGTTTTCAATCCATTTAACTGTCCATTCATCTAACCCACACTTCTTAAGCTTAGCTATGAGGATGCTGTGGGAGACTGTGTCAAAAGCCTTGCTGAGGTCAAGGTAGACAACATCCACCACCCTCCTTTCATCTATCTAATGAGTCATGCCGTCATAGAAGGCTATCAGGTTAGTCTGACATGACTTCCCCTTGGTAAATCCATGTTGACTACTTCTGAGAGCTTTCTTTTCCTCCATGTGCTCTGAGATGACACCCAGGATGAGGTGTTCCATCACCTTTCCGGGGATGGAGGCGAGGCTGAACAGTCTGTAATTTCCCAGATCCTCCTTCTTGCCCTTTTAGAAGACTGGGATGACATTGGCCTTTCCCCAGTGCTCAGGCACCTCACCTGTTCTGCAGGACCTCTCAAAGATGATGGAGTACAGCCCTGCAATGACTTCTGCCAGCTCCCTCAGCACTCTTGGGTGTATCCCATCCGGACCCATTGACTTGTGGATATCCAGCCTTCTTAACTGATCTCTAATTTGGTCCTCCTCCACCAAGGGAAGATCTTCCTTAGTCCAGACTTTCTCTGAATCATCCAAAGTCCTTGGCTCCTGGGGAATCCATGGCTCCTGGATACACAAAAGTATCTCTAGAAACTGAAAATCCAACACCGAGTCTGAAACTGGATTGCCTTGCAAAGGATAATAATTAAAAAGCAAGCACAAGACACAACTGAACTTAAAATCCAGTAGCAAAACACCCTCTAATTTGGAGCACCCCAAATGCATAACCAAGTATCCTCTCCAGAAAATAAAGACCAGGGGATCCCTAAACTAAAATATTGTTTGAATTTAAATCAAAGCATTACTAGTCTGAACCTTTCCTTTAATCCTTAAATTTAAAACCCTAACTCACAAGCTGAATTACCACCACTAATCAAAAATAGCTGGTATTTTTTCCCAAAACAATGCATAAGGCTACAGGAGGGGGGGGAGGAGGGGAAGCATTGGGGCTTTCTCCCCCATTGAAGGTTTTCAAAACTTAATAATCTCTGACTTACAGTTAGTACTTAACAACAAATCAAGTAAACCTTGGTTCTTTGTTCCAAGTTCTAAACTAGAAATTACTACATTTCCCTGGTTACACTAACACTAGTCAGTCAATGCCAAATACAATCACACTGTTTGCACTGCAAATACTAACAGTCAAACGCAATGTTTTGTACTTGCATGTTTAAATATGGTACAGCCTTCATTCCTAAGAAACAATTACAAATACAGTACAACTACATACATCAAGGACTTGCTAAATCTCTAAATCTTCCTAATCACCTCTTAACACTCAGTATTGCACAAAATAGTTACCTTTTCATTAAGCAGTTTTTATTATTTTAAGTTTAAAGTACCACTGACATTCTTTAAACATGACCATAAAGCCTGTTGTATATTTCTGTAAGAAAAAAAAACCAAACCAAACCTCAAACTAATGCTATGATTTTGAAAACAACATACAAACAGCAAGAAATTTCTTAGCTACGACTACAGATCGACTATTAAACCACTGAAGGGTAGCAACTGAATACAGTAAAAATTTAATTTTAAACTACTTGTAAATTCTTTACAGCTATATATATTTTAGCCCCACCCTTTTCTTTCCTTGTATGTTGGTGGATTCTTTTGCCCTTAAGTAAATAGCATCATCTTAATTACTACAGTGCTGAAATTATAGTGTATCCATATGCTGGTCTACTATTTAGTAGTGGTTCAAATTCACGAAGTGCCCAGAAGCCCCCAGGGAGCCTTCTGTTGCCAACTCCAATTAAATAAACAGGTACTCAGAGTCATTTGGGGCCAACTGCATTCCACAGTGCTGAATTTTAAATTGTTAGTACTATCATTTCTGCCAACAGTCTACTGTATCATACTTTTTTCCTTATTTCTAAGACTGCTGTTAAGTAAACGTGCTGGAAGACTATTCCGCTCATACAGCTATTAAGAAAGAAAGGAGTTATTTAAACTCTGCAACCACTTTTTAACTGGATGAAAAACAAAATAATGATTAAGGCAAGTATAGGTAAAGCGATTTCAGGATCTGGTCTGTGCTTCAAGCCTTATAATTCACAAAAAGCAATGCAAGTTCCACTAGCACACCACTGCTACTGTTTTCCTTTCAACCAACCTACATTGCAGATAAGAACACCACAAGATCTGTGGGGTAGATAAGGCATTTTAGAGCCACCTTGGAGTGCAAAAAGCTTATTTAGTTGTAATTGCTAGGTTGTTTTTTTTCCCAGATCACATGCTTATAGATGACACATCTGTCATCTATAATGCAAACTCATTGCAGTTCAACTACAGATGTGTGATCAGAATGAATATCCACTTCAACACCTCCTCCCTTAATCCCCAGTTTTTGTACTGTATGACCAGAGAAGATTTGTTCTATGGTGTATAAAAGAAGGTGTGTACAGAATTAATACTCATGTTGTCATCCAAAACACTCCATGCATCCTGCTCAGCTAATGTCAGCTTCTGCAAATAATTTAATAAAATATATGGGCTCTTTCAACTTTTTAAGAAATTACGTAACCTTATATCTTTCTACTTTTTAATTCATGCTCAGATACATCTTCATAACAGGATCAATACACAGGAGATGGAGCATATTAACCATATGAACTGGCTTTACTGTTTTGCTTGAATGTATCTTCAATTCCTCCCTTTTCTTCCAAAGTCCATGTACTATCTAGATTTTCTTATACATTTACAACAAGCTTGCACTCATACCTGGTTTACTTTGCTCAATACATATTTTTCAATTGCAGCTTTCCTTTAACCCTAATGTCTCTCAGATAACGTTGTATTCTCAATATAAATCATGCAATAGCAAAATCTTGAACAAGAATATCTGTGTTATTGTGGGTAGGAGGGCTGTTACTTCCCCAAGTACACCAAACAAACAGAACGACTAGTAAAAAATAAATAGAAAATAAAACAAAAATGAGCACGAAAAACTATTTTCTACTTAAAGAAATATCACTAAATCCATTTCACAAAAGCCCAAAGTGATGGCATTCATCATCATTGCTTTGCAGTGAACCACCATACACATGTAACAGTATCCCTGTTTGCAGGATTAAAACCATGCCTTTTTCAGAGTATAACCTTCAACGAGAGAGAAACGCCATTGAGATCATTAGGTTGAAAGCAAAACATCCAACAACAATTATAAACATCAGAGAAACACAATCTTCTTTGTTGTGCTAAACATGTTTTTAACTTCACTTCTAAGATAAAAATAACTATATAAAAGTGAATTAAACTTTATGACTGAATGCAGCTAATCTACCAACTTTCATTAGAAGAACATTTGATTTAAACAGAAAGCTTCATGATCCTTTATTGTGTTTGCTTTGTGGTGTTGCAAAGATGTTTGAGTTTTAATGTTTCGGTTATAAATGTGTTCAAAGACTGCACTGGCAATCAGTATTTAGTGAGACAGGTGTGCCCACACAAAAAGTTTCCTGACCAAAATAGAAATATTTTTCTTCTTTTGAAAGATTATAACTTTTCTGAGTTCTGTTCCACAACACTGATTATTCTATCCTGACTTTCAGAAAAGACTGAGAATAAACTACCAAATTTATAACTCACACATTGCTGTAATCTCTCAGTAGTGAGAGATACTGAACCTAGGTTCAGTACTGCACTTAATTCATGTTCTGCTATCAGACATGATTCACATTCCCCACTGGAATTTTAGGAGAATTCTAGAGAAAAAACTTACTTTCTTCAGCACAGATTACTTACATAATAATTTGGTAAACTGGAGACACTATTAAATAGAAAAATAAAAATAATCAAAGGCAAATTAATTTCTATATACAGGTTATGAGATATACATTTCTATATAAAGGCTAAGGGAGACAAAGCTTCATGCTGTTCATACACTGGCTGCTGTTTGTTGATCACAAGTGCAAAGCAGTTGGAAAACAGCAGAAATCATGAATGCTTCTCCCATGTCCCCCACCCCATAGCCTATATGGCAATTAAAAAAAAAGCATTACCACTGAAGGAAGAGTGTGACAAGCAATATAATGCATTAGTCTTATTCCAAACCAGCCTTTAAATTTTCTCTTAGCCTAGATATCACTATCACTCCTTACTGTTCTTCCATCAAATCCAGAAAAGCCAATTCCAAGCCCTCCATTTGAAACTCCTTCCCTAATAAACAAGAGAATCACCACTCTACAAGGTGATATTTTTACATCACATTCCTACTAACAGAAATAGTATATCCCACTATTCTTGAACAGTTTCATAAACATTCATTGCACAGAAAAATTAATATTGCTAATATTTCAAACAACTGCACTACTGCTAGAAGTAATAAAAAGTTGAAATACAGTTCTCTAATTTAGGGCCATCTAACAGCAGTAAGAATTGGAAGAGGTCTTGCTCTGATACGTTCTCATGCTGTACAGATGAAATCACTAGTAGCAGCAAAGGATTAATTGCAGGGGAATTGCTCACCATTATGCTGCATGCTACAGCTCTTATAATTTCCAGTATGCCTTCTCACTCAATCTGTAAAGAAGTAAATCCATTTATGCCACCTTTTAGGAGGCATACAGTAATGCATATAGTCCTTGAGGATCAGAATTCTCTGGATTAAACCTTTACGCTACTCTACAATAAGTAAAGACTTGTATCAGTCTCCCTTCAAAGAAAAGAAAAAGTCTGCATCTTAAGCTATTTAATGTATTACAATCAATACTTCTGAAGAAAATTGCATTTGTTTTTTCAACTGAAAAATAGGAATAAAAAGCTGGTTTAATTATTGTCTCACACTCTTTACAGTCAGAATTCTAACAGCCCAAGGCAGCAAGCTTGTATATAGTCCTATGTCTGAAACGTGTGAGAAAACAAAAGATTTGGTTAACTAAACAGTATTACTCCAATCAACTAATATGTTTTACTAGAGATATAGAGAGAAATCAACGTTAAACATAACAATGTTCTTTTTTGCTTCAGAGTTGACATTCTTAATTGCTGCCTGTAGATCAAGTTGCTGCCAAAATCAGCAAATGGATTGAGGATCACAAGCTAATTTACTTATTTCCTATTTACTCTACAGGGGGAAAATAAAGTTGCAAGTAACAAGTGGAAGCCATCTAATGCAAATTTATTAGAAGTTATTTCTACACAAGAAAAAATTAATTCAGAACTTTACTTCAGGAATGATGCTGCTTAGTGGAATGAAAATGTCAGCCAATGAGGCAGAGGTGCAAAAACCAGAACAAGACAGTGTGTTCAGACCTAGAGGAGAAATAGACTAGGTTTCAAAAAGTATGATCACAGAGTTCAGGAAAGAGAGATTAGAAGTCCTAGCAGCGAGAATAAAATGGAGTTTAAAAGGCACTACACTATCTTTTATCTCTAATAGGAACACTTGCCAGAATGATAGCAGTGAAAACTTCATTGCAGACTTTATTTTTTTCATATGATCAATTTCTGTATCTGCTACAGTGATGTTAAATGATGACAGAAGAGAACAGGGGTAGTCAATGGAACACTGTCCTTTTAGCAACCCTTAAACCGTTCTCTCAGACAAAACAGGATATAATTCTACAAAGCTTTCCCTTCTCTTTTTGCATCAGTTCCTCTGTATTACCATTAATTTTCCTTATTCTATTAAAAAACCCAACCCCCAATCAACAAGAAAGATTACAGTTTTAAAACTGTAATTTTACTCACAATCATGAGGTAGTGATCTAATTGATGTCTGCAGCAGTGAACCAAAGAGCTGCAGCTCAAAAGACCTATTTCACACCTTTTTTTTTAATATAACTTTATTCCATTGAATTTTGAATTATGAGTAATGAACCACTTGGTATCACTTCTAACAGCACATTCAATCTATTCAAGCCACATCAAAGGCACTCTTTGGGGGTTTGTTCCTCTCCAAACTATCTTCTTACTGAAATACCTTGAGCATCTACCATGATTCATTTGTCACACAGACCCTCTTTTTAATATTCCCAGTTGTATTGGGAACACAAGTTCAATTCTAGATATTGAATTTTGTCTACTAAGAGAAAAAAGTCTGGGCAACTATTCCTATGAAACTTTGAGAACATGAAAAAAGCCTTTATAGAAAGGTGTACCTTAAAATAGCACTCTGCCATGTCTACTGCCAAAAGCCTTATTAAAACATTTTCTAGAGAGGTGGTTTTTTTTCCCTTTGATACAGAAAGCCTATAGAAATCCTGAGCAAGTGCCACCCTGATTCAATACGAATCAGACATCTGAGTATGATGTGAACCACTGTTCCATTTTCCTGTGTGTTCCAAAACTGTTCATCACAATGAATACATACAGAGAAAGCAAGTTCTAGAAAATATCACAATTACTTTTTATATTATTTATTACTTTAAAAGATAAAGTCTGTTCAAAAAAACCACACTTTCTTGTTGTATGAACATTTATACAGGAAAATCTTATTGCAGTAAAATGTTAACATATATCTGGTTTAGCCCCATTCCTTTTCATCTCTTGGTTCATTAGAATCCTAGAAGCTGTGCATATGTTACAGTGTACTTTATTCAGATTACTTATACTTGCATGGGGGGAAATTGAAAGTTATTTCTCAGATAAAACAGTAGAATGACACTCACATAGTCCCCCGGTCAAAAAATTCCTTTGCAAAGGATGACAGGAGATGGTATCACCACTGTAGGGCTCTGAACACCCACATCAAGTTCACGATGCTTTGTGGTCTGTGCACTTAAAGCTCTTTAATTCTTTAGACTTTTCTCCTCTTTACAGCAAGTAAAATTGCTAAATAACATCATTAAATTACCAACTTATATTTCCAAGCAACTCTTCTGTCATTATTCTGTGTTCTGTTTAGCACGAGAAACATTTAGGGGGAGAAGGAAAGCGGGGGTGGCAGTGTGGAGAAGTTAAATTTGTATAGTCCTAAACTCTTATTAGTCAATCACATTTTTCTTACTTTAAGACCTTTGCTTCTTTTTCCTCTAGTGCCACACCAGCTGGACCTTAGAAGATAAATTCCAGAAGTGCTGAAATGCAAAGTATCCTGACCTCCTTGGAGATTAATACCAACTGTTTACCTGCCAAGTGAAAAGCCTGCAACCAGCTGGATCATTTATCTTTAACTATCACTAAAAAGAATCAAGGAGAAAATGGCTCCAGACATTTCATAAATAAAGAAAAATTATACATTTAATTACTTTAGTAACCAAATAGCCTTTACATTAATATTTTCTTCGGTAGAATCTTTTCCTCATAATATCTAGAAAGAAAACACAACAGTCTTTATATGTTCAGGGCAACAAGTTGATAATTTCTCATTTGGGTAATCTAACAAGATAGCTGGTGAACCTGGTGTTAGATCCCTGTTAACCTAAACTCACTCTAAACAGAGTTTGAGAACAAACCCTAATAATCAAGCAGCTCCATTCAGAATTATTGTGCAGCTTCATTTGTATAATCCTCTAAACTAAATCCATTTTTTAAAGTTTCTTCAAAATGAAACTCTGCTGAAAGTTATCCCAATGACAAAAGTTTGATAACTACATACCTACCTACAAAAGAGAGCACGCTTGTCATTTTTATTGTGTTAAAATTCAATTGTACGAGACAAAATACCAGAAGGCTGTGTTATTACTGATGCACAGATACATTTTTTCTGGTCCTGACGTCTGATTTACTGCAAGCATCTGATAAAACTATTCAATAAGTAAATCAATGCACTGTAGCTAGTTATAAATGTTACACAAATATAGCACACTATCACCAGCCAGTATTCAAGGTTTTTTCAGCAGAAATAATATGAGTATTTGCAATAGCTTAGGCTAATGAGACTGTTCAGAACATTGATATTTTTGCTGGCTCTTATTCCTCATTGGGAAGCAGAAAAATCTAAATTTACATGACATAAAGAAACATCAAAATGTGCTTATTTAAATGTTACAAACAAAAGAAGCTTTTTTGGCCTTTTGATTTTAAGCTTCACAACTCTTTTGACAGTCTTCCTTCCTCTGAACAGAAGACTACTTCCTCAGTTCAAGCTCTTATGTCAAATTTGAATCATTTCTGGTACTTTATATCTGATGCCTTGGATTTTAAGTGCTTTCTAAGGTAACTGGTACCACTTCAAGTAAGCTTTGTCTATATAGGTCAGAATAATCCTGGCCACATAGGATACCTCAACATTTTTATTTTCCCTAATAAAACGTAACCTTTATCAAACCCAAATGCATCATCAAGTAAAATATCCTATAACTGATCTACTTGCCAATTTTGATATTAAGCATATATTTGATAGTGGCAACTCTTGTTTAAAGACAGAATTTTTTTAGTTTTTGAACAGCTTTTATGAAGTGAGTTACAGTCTGCCTGTGAACACAAGTATCTGCTAAAAGTTTGCTGACAATTAATTTAATTTCACTGTGAGCATGGTTCCAGATAGAGATATCCTTCTGGCACTTTTGATTTGGAGACAGAATCCCTGGTTGACAGAACCAGGATGAAAGAATGTCTGGAACACAGACTGATGTATCTGCCCAGAAGATATCACCGTTTATTGATGACCTTATGTTATTTATGACTATGATCACTCTGTTCTTATTAAGACCAGTGAGAGGTTTGGAACAGAGTTCACACAAGTGATTCATCTTTTAAGCTTACAGACAGGGAGGGGTAACCACAGTTTAAATGTAGTTCAAATACAACCTAAGTGCTTTCTTTTTCTGGGCTTTTATAGAAGAGATTGTGATTGTGTGATCGAGTGAGAAAATACCTTATATATCCAACCAAAAAAAACCTGCCCAAAACAATGGGGCTCTTAAGTCAGACACTATAGGATGTTTTTGTACTGGATCCAACAACCAGCCCATAGCAGATGCCTAGGGAAAAGCAGAAGAAGCACAAGCAGAGAGAGATGCAGCTTCCGATACTCTTCCTCTCAAAGAATTCTAGGTCCAGATTGGTGGTTTATTTGCTTAACAGTCATTGAACAACTTTTATAACACGATCTAATGACTTTCTGTTTCCAGAAGCTGAAGTCCTGCAGCAACAAGCTACCAACATAATTCCTAATTTTTTGTTTAAAAGTCTTTTTGCTAATTCTCACCATGCTACCATCATCTCTTATTTCCAAAATCTCATTTTATGAGAAATATTAGTTATTTTTCACCCTTTCTTTTTCACAGTGCTCAAACTCTTGCAGATTTCTATTACATCCAACTTCTGTCATCTCTTTTCCAACCTTAGTAGAACTTCCATATTTTTGTTTACCCTTCCTTCCTTTCTCGGTGGGACCTTCTCTAGTTCTACCATAACCTTTTTGAGATTAAAAGGATCCAAACTTGCAGAGAATTCAGGGCATACATGAGCTACAAAATATAAACTGTCACTGTAATGTTCTCTAGTGTGCATGTTTGAAAATTAGAAGAAATTGGGAAAAATGCAATCAGCTTTTTTGACTGTACTGAGCATGCAAGCTGACATTTATTAAAAAAAAAAAAAAAAAAAAAAAAAAAATCTATTATAACCCCAAAACTTCTTTTCTGTGTGCTAATAGTCCAGTGAGCATCATTGTCTATGTAAATTTAGGACTGTTTTTCTCTCAGATGCATAATTTCTCACCAGTATTGAATATTTTCAATATATATTAATATTTCAATATAAATATTAAGTCTATTAATCCACAGTTTTATCATACATTCATTCAGTATGCTTCTGCAACTCTTTCTAGTCAATATTCACTGTTATTATCCTGATTAAGAACATCAGGGAAAGATGCCACCATACCCTTTCTCATACAACTAATACATTGAACAGAGGAGATCCCTTTTGGACTCCATAAGCAATTCCCCAATTCATTTTAATCTGTTATTCCAGAAGTGATTAATGCATGTGAAGGAACTTTCATTTCACAACAGATTAGTTCTTTCATGAACCTTTGACAGGTGACTTTGGAAAAGCTTCTCAAAATCCTACATATCAACTATGTCATCATTACCTAGGTAATTAGTGACTTCTTGGCCTACACAAACACAAGGACAATTAAATAATGTAATACAAACAGGCATGAACAAATTAATTTCTCTCAGATTTGGACTCTGTGGGAACATAGTAACTCCTACATTCAATCCGATAGAAAAATAATTGTAGGCTTATGGAATTAATTAATTGAGTTTTCCAAATTTTGTGTAATTTTTGCCATGGAACACTGCTCATGTTGTAACATGAACAATAATATTACTAAATGTTTTTAAGTATCTGTAAACCACTGTTTTCAAAACTTAGTATACCAGTGAACCAGGAAGAAGAGGCCAGGAAGAGAACACACGTTATGGAAAATAATTTGCTATGATCAGGTTGTTACAGAACCAATGAATTGTGTGTTAGTAGAGTAAGAACAATTATTTACGAAGTTATGTAGATATTTTTGGCAGCTACAGTTAACGAGTACAATAGTAGCCTATTTTCCTGTGTGTCACCTAAGTGAGAACTAGACCTATGAATCTTTAATCAATAGTCAGGTTTACTTTTTACTTCTTTTAGCATCTCTTAAATAGCTCCATTGTAACTTAGCAGACAACAGCCTACAGAGCAGAATTCTCCAATAAAGGGCGAGTTCTCTATACAGTTCTCTCTTTGCCAGCCTCCTTTACAGAAGATCTGAAGTACTCAGTTATGGCCTTAAATGATTAAAAGTCTGTGAGGATGATGCCTGACCCACAAAGCACTGCAAATTATAAAAAAAACACATACAAGAAACACCATATTCTGTACCACAACTCTAATAGATGGTTACATGTAACTATGGGAGGCTGGACCGGTTTGAATACAAAACTAGTTCTTCCCTGTCTATCTTTCTATGTTCTCTTTCACCATCTGGATATTTTTATCTTTTATTTCAACTGAGAGTCTAAACTATTTTGTCCAACTGCCTCGGCTTTAATTGGAATCTCTCAGCAATACTGGAATATAAATAAATCATTCTCCTCTTGCAGCCTATACTGCAAATCTGTTACTGAATATATGACGTACTACAAGTATTTAAATATCATAACGTAGCTGTGCTCTATATTTATCAAAATATACTACATCTATTACATCTTAGTTGAAATACACTGACACTTTGGAATAATTTGCAAGTTTCTAAATTAATTACATTATTTATGTGTCATTTTTAAGCTAATACTGCATCCAAATTTCCTAACTCAGTATTAAAACTAAAAAAAAAAATATAAAAACACAAGTTACATTTAACTTTATTTGTACTTTACAATTGCAGATATACTAAGCTAACTTTAGAATATGTCAACAACATATCCTAGTCATGTATTTCCAAGGATGGTAAACAATAGGAATGTACAACATCTTGATAATTGAAATATAAATGAAAGGGCGGTTGGTTGGTTTTTTTGTGTTTTGGTTTGCGGTTTTTTTTTAATAAGTTATCACCTGGAAATTTAATCCTACTTCTCCAAAATATCAACTGAAGTTTTTCAAACATTTCCTATTAAACACTACAGCAATACAGTAATAACAATGCAAAATTCTTACACGAGCCACTTATTACATTTTTTTCACAGGTTTTTCCCAGCATAAGATCTGGAAGACTAAATGCAACTTGATTATTTTTTTTTCCATCTAGTCACCTACCTCCTGCATTAGATTATGGCTGTCCATGCCAAATACACTGGGAGAAGTTTGTAAAGAACAGAAGATACCACAAAGTTTTCAATCACACTGTCCATGGAGGAGGCAGCTATTTATAAGATATTACACTCAGAGAGAAAAATAGTTTAACAGTAGAGAAATATTAATTTTAACTGAAAAAGTAAGTATGTGCTATAGGTCTTTCAGACATACTTTCTGCATATGGAAACTGTATTTTTCCTTTATACAGCATCTGACCACTTCACAGAAAATGAAATCTCAACTTGTCATTATTAAACATGAAGCAATGGTTCAAAAGCAAAAACATCATAAGCCTTTCTGTTTGGAAGTGGAGTGCATTATCTAACTTTCTCAGAAGTGAGCTAGGAAGATAGGAGGCCTTTGAAGTCTCAAGAACTCCCTAAAGGTAATCCCCAAAATAGGATTCTTCAAAATAAAATCTTTTTAAATATTTTATAAATTTTATAAATAAAATTCTTCTGCTCAATTGACTAGAAAGACTACATTCCTAGATGGTGTAAGAATCCTCTCTTAAAAGATTATGCCAGGGCAAACAGGTTTTTGAAGGAAAAACCTATCTACATAGAATTTAAGTTATCTATATAGAAAATTCTTAAAGTTATAATGGTATCAATCCTACTACCCCATATTAACAGGTACTTTGAAATATGTTTCAAAGATTATTTTTATTTTATTTCAAAGTGAAGTTCTCTTGGCTATCAAGATAAATATTGAATGAATATCAAGATAACTTTGTACATTGGGATATTCATGTGCAATTCCAACACAAGCATTAAATAAGTGAAGCTCTTCCAATACTATTTGAATAAAAATTACAGAAATGTAATCTCTTGTATATACGAAACTAGGAGCACATATTGAACAACTTATTTTATGCATACATAAGAGGAGTCACATGGGTGTTTAACAAATTACTTTAAGTGACACAAAGCATAAAATTAAGACAGAACAAAAAGTTATATTATTGTAGCGACACTACTTAACATGTTTCCAGTCTGCTATTCAATACATATGTAATATCTAAAATGCTGAAGGCTGAGCTTTACAGAAGTAATTAAAGACTAAAGTCTTCTGTGGAGCTTTCCAGGAGCTGTAGTACTCTAGATAGAAAATTATGGAGCTTTCCTTTCTTTTCCAGGTGGAAAGTGTCCTGAAGATTTCTCAAAAGATTGTTATTTTTATTTTCAGACACACACAGAGACCCCAAGGAAATCCATACAGCCTTCATTCTAATGCAAATCAACATTTCTGTAGCAAGTAGAAAATTAGCTAAAAAGGAGCTATCACAAACATCCTTTTCAAGAGGCCATCTCATAAAGCAAGGATGGAAACAGTAATCAGACATAGCTGCTTATAACTGTCTAGTCCAGCTACCCCAACAGCATCAATGAGAATAGCTTCAGTATCAATCTAGAATATTCAAATGTTATTAATATATTATATTATATATTTTTATATATATCTAAATATATATTATATATATAAAACACAATTCTAATGCTGAAATTCCGTTATTTTACATACTGGAATCCAAAATCCATGAAAACTTAAAGATTTCTATGGAGTCAAGAGATGGGGAGGATGATCAGCCATCACTGCATCTTTTTAAAAAAAAAAAAAAAAATCACGTTAATTTCACTGAATTATTTTTAGAGTTGAAAGGGACCATAGAGATCATCCAGTCCAACTCCCCTGCTGAAGCAGGATTGCCTAGAGCTAGAGCATGTTACTCAGGACTGCATCCAGGCGGGTCTTGAAAACCTCCAGAGAAGGGAACTCCACGACCTCCCTGGGCAGCCTGTTCCAGGGCTCTGGCACCCGCACTGTAATCACGTTAATCAGTTCCTGCTTGCAAGAATCCTTATGCCAGTGGTTTTTCCCTTTTCATTTTCCCTGGGAAAATTAAAAGGATACGTAGCCCTCAATTTCCTAGTTAAGAGAAACTCCAAATCACTTAAAGTTTTGACTCAGAATTGTAAGATTTGATTCACAGCAAAACTGAAAATATTGGTTTATTTCCTAGCAATCCACATTGGCTTGTCTGAATATGGCTTTTAAAAGTATGTACTCGGTTCAATGCTTGAAAAACATCTAAGTTATTCTGCCAAGTTACAGTTTAACTTGGTTATAGAAATTTAATTGTGCTGTAATGATAAAAAGATATTTAATGGAAGATTCAAAGCAGTAATTGCAGTTAAAAATCAAGACAGGAGATTAAGTTTCCTATCTTTCAATTTTTTCATCAACCCTTTTAAAAATAAAAAGGGATGTCAAACAGAAGTTAATTATTTCTGCCTAAGCATAAAAGTTTTGGGTGGTCTGCCTTGTTAATTCAAAATTTGTTCTAGCACAACTGAGTAATTAAACAGAATTAATTTACTACAACAATCACATCAAAACCAACTGAAATGGGAACATCTTGTAGGTAAAAAAAAAAATATTATACTGGAGCCTAACTTTTCTTCTACTCGTTGTTCTGCAAACATAGAGTAGCTTCATCGAAGCCTACAGAATGACATCAAAAGAAAAACAAGAGAAGGGCATCAGATCTTTACATGTAATTCATTATTTCCTTTACAAACCTAAGACTTTCTTACATAAAGTAAAAGCAAATGAGCTTTAATTAAACACATCATACAGCTGAACTTCACATATACACTGTGAATCAGTGAAACTTTTACATTATTTTAGTAGAGAAAAAGAGAAATTCCATGTAGGAAGTAAGAAAATATTGTGAAAATAAATATACTCTATAATTCAGGTAGTTCCTAGAAGTAAAATACCCATTATCTACCCTATGCTATGGCAAAATAACTGAAGTCTGCCAGGAACGGCAGGGAAATCTTAGAAAATGTATCCACTTTCCAGTGCACAATAGCCATTCAGGCCTTCTAAAACCCATTATTTCTCCAGCAATACCTATATAGTTTGAGATACATGCACATTTGGCCAGAAATTCTGCACCTAGAAGAAGTATGTCCCTTCTTGTTTGAGTAATATTTATTACAGCTCTTTAGGGCATTTGAGGTCCAACTTAGGCCCTTCCCGACTGCCAAAAGGCACACACCAAAAAAAAAAAAAGGGGGGGGGGGCCGGAAATGGCCATCAGGGATAATAGTACAGTAAACACTATGTTCAAGCATAAAGATAGCTCCTCCATACGAATCTGAAATATAAATTCGTGGCTTTCCCCAATCCGTGCTAAAAGAAAAAAAAAAATCACTTTTTTTTTTTTGTATGAATAATACATTTATTCTTGAATGCCCCATGGTTTTATTATGGAAAACAAATGCACAGTAACATATGGTACATCTGTTTCATATTTTCCCTTTCTGCTGTCATACTATTTCTCTCAACATTCAGTAACACATTTCTGTTGGCTCATAATAATTATTTTAAGCTGCATATGAAACACAGCCTACCTCTATCATCATTCCAAGAACATGATGTTCCTCCCTCCCTCCTCATATAAATGTATAGTAAAATATGAAGTTAGCAAAACAAAAATTAAGATGAGAGAGATCAAGACTCATCAAATACTTTACACCACTTCCAGAAGCTTGATTTTGCAAACACTCCTAAACCGTAATTCACAGGGAAAGTGATGGCAATAGAAAGATGACACCAACAGAAACAATAGATACAACTCATTTAAGCAAACCCTAATACCTGTGCAGAACTGTACGAAGACATGTTCTCTAACTGTATAGGCAATCTCAGCACACATACCATGCTAAAATGTCTGTGAGGAAAATGCATGACAAGAAAGCTGGAAGAAAGCACTGAGAAATGAATAGTAAAGGAACTGAAACCAGAAAAATGTCATTAGCTGGCAAAAGGCACAAGAGGTGAGAAAAATAAAGGGACAGTAAGAAGATATATTATCTGTCGGGTGGAGGTACAGATAGAAGCAACACTGAAAGGATATATGGAAATGCATATAAAGAGAGAGAACTGAGAAATAATAAGACTAGGGGGAAATAATATGGCAAGTGAGGAAAAGAGTTTGACCTAGAAAGAGGCATATAAAGGTACTACTAGGGAAGTAAGATGGAAGCAGAGACAGAACAGTGAATGCACAAATAGTCAAGACAGAAGATAACAAGTGTGAGCACAAACATAATGGAGAGATTCAATTTTCTTTTTCTTTTACATCTGCATATATACAGAACAGCCTAGGCAAAAAGAGAAGATAGAGAAAAACCAACCAGTAAAAATCTTTTGTGACTCCAATACTTGAAGTTGATGACGTTGTCATCACATCAAAAACACCGCAAAAATGTAACAACAAAAAAAATCTTAATTTGCCAAAAATATTTTTTCTCTTATCTGTCCAAGAACATCTAAATACTTCTTAGCAGCTGTCTGTCCCTATGGGCTTTATATCACATCACACAATGGGGCACTGATTGGTAAATCTGACTACCGCTTTGTTAAATAAATAAACATTCAATAAAAATAATACAGTACTATTGTTGAAATGCCAATTTTAATTCTAAGACTTCAACCCTTTTCATTTCTCTGTGAAGCAGATGGTAGTTTTGCTGTAAAGTGAAGGACTGAAGATAGTTAGATTTGGCTTATTGAAAATTGGCACCGGAAGTTGAAAATGTTCTATTTCAATTTTGTCACAGAGAAAGACGAATCTATGAATTAGATCATAATCTACATAGTAGAAGCTAAAGAAGCCTTTAACTCTACAGCTGAGTCAACATTATAGAGTCTAAACAGTTTCCTCTTGAGCCAATATATTATTAAACATATTTTACAACATGCTGTAAATGCCATAAATTAATAAGCAACTGCATTTTAACTTCTGAGGCATTCTTATCCTTTCTTTCCTCTTCTTACTGCATAATCACCGAAATATCTGCATTTTAGTAAAAAGTTAATACACACGCATATTTGGGGGGAAAAAAAAAAATCTCATCAGAATTGTTGAAAGAATACAGTATTACCTACAGGAGGAAAAGTAGCTTTAAGCCATTTATTGATTCAACTGATATAACATTGATGTGATATTATATATCATACTTCATATTTTAATAGAAATAAAACATATGGTTTTCAGTAGACTATTTTAGGAACTGGACTGTTGACAAAGAATAAGCTTTTCCAATATGACACTGGCACTGCACTGAACTGAAATATTAAAGCAGTTTTCCATATACTAAAACATAAAAGTATCAATTGTATGATCAATATGTATATCCTTATTATATGGAAAGTCCTTTATATATAAAGAAACAAAGTACATATTTATTTCTCTTTAAACAGAAAATGCAAAGTCTAAAAAATTGTTTCTATTGGATGATTCAGAATACCAATACAAAGGATACCAGTAGAAAAGACTTTTTTAAAAGAGATCTATAAAGAAAAACCCCAATAGGTATTTCAGTCTTGTACAGATAGGTTTACAAAGGTTTTAATTTTTATTGATAAAAGGAGGTAAAAATACTTTCTCAGTATTAACAGCAAGTGAACAAGGCACTACGAATATATAGCATGCAATCAATTAGCAACTTTCTTCCTCCTGATTACACTGATTTCTTCCTCCTGATTACACTACACTGCTACATTTTCATGATTGCGAAAGGTTAAGTGCTACAGAGTATGTATTACATCACTTCTTCAAAACTTATGTTTTAGTTTAGGGTGGGATGTTGCAAGACCTTAAAAGAATTTCACAGCACAAATTCAATAGCTGAAGTTAGTAAGATCTGCTCCCAATTACCCTAGGCATTTTTCACAATCTCGCTTCAAACCATTAATTACAAGCATGAACAAACTAATCTTAAAATTAATATTCTTCTCTATCTCAAGAAAAGATATATTAAAATATATTGCTTCTGCCAACAGTAACATTGTATGAGCAGCATTCACTCCAGTTCAAGAAAGAAAAAGCCAGAGCCTTCATACACTACTGCTTTCTTACTGCATTTAGTATCAAGACTATGTGAGCATTCCAGATGTATTCAAAAGCTACCCTACTGTCTACAATTAGATTTGGTTTTTTCCTTTAGCAAGGTAGAAGCAGCAGTTACAAAAGATATTTAGAAATTACAACAAATCACGTTCACAATTTTTCAACTGATTTTTATTAGAATATATTTACAGGTTCCATAATATTTTTAAGCTGCAGCCCTCATCTCTCAACATACATTCCTTCAGTAATGACAGACATGTTTTTTCTCAACCATATATGCATTTCTGTCACCAGTTTCAGTGCATGGTTAAGAATAATGTGAATAGTTTCAGGGCATAGTAAATTCAGTTATAGACATGCATTTAAAATACAGCACAGTATGCCTAACAAATTAATTTCACTGCTTAATTCAATCTTTTTAAAGAGATGCTTCTGTAATCATGTTATGAACATTTTTAAAGTAAGGTAACTGTTCAAAATGACCACTTAATATTTTTTGGACTTCAGATATGTCATATACTTCCAATTTTTGTGGTAAGATAGTGCTTCCCTTTTGCCATGCGTTCACAAGCTCTGGCATATCTCAAAATGAGGCAAGCAAAATCCAGACCTTCCACTAAAACCACCTTCATAAATGACACAAACCCTCAGCTGACATTCAGCTGCTGGCAAAATGCGAGCCTGGACACACTCCAGTAATACAGCAGTGTCAGCAGCTGTAATCTCTGGGCTCTTACCCACCACGTGCAGTGTCTTTGCCAATGCGTCTCTCAGTGAGGAGAGACACCAGCAAGAGCAGCCAAACACGCATGTGCTTCAGCAGCACAGCAAAGTTGGCAGCTGAAAGGCGACAAAAGTTTAGGTGATAAAATTTCTCAGTGGTAGACATGACCTCATCCAACAGAAACTAGTTCAGACCATGGAATTTGACCCATCAAATACACACCTCTTTCTCCACTGAATGAAATGTCTCTAATACTCTGGAAGAAATCTGCTATGTATTTTGAAAAAAAAAAAAAAAAAAGGAAATCAAACTGTATCAATATCCTGTAATGAGAAAGTTGAATTAGTATGTGAGATGTAAAGCTAAAGTTGCAGAAACATTCCTTATTTCATGTTATAGAGGAAATTACTCTAGGGATTCATTAATGTGCGCATTCACAACCATTTTCCTGATGCAGTCATTAAATTCTGTTTTATGAATTACGATTCTCATCTAGGCTAAAGCAATTAAGTACTCAAGACAGAAACAGTAGGTGTGCTAGTGCTAATTAATATTCCCCTCAGGTGAGCCCAGAGTTTCCTTGTGTCTCCAGGACACCTGAGGTTGGCATTAATCAAGATAATTATGCTTTCCTGGCATCTCTCTGAAAGTACAAAGTAGACATTAAGAATAAGTTTCTTTTCATCAGTGTGTGCTATCACCAGCTTTCCCTGCAGTAGTATTGAGGTCAGGTGTGGTGCTACATTTACTTGTAACCAGCATTTTTTTAACAACTACAGTGCTTCCCATGTAATCCACAATGTTTAAAAGTCTTTAAGAACATTATTTTAGCAGTTTAAGTTAATCTCTTCAGAAATCAGACCACTTAGCTGATTTGCCAAAGGACAGCTTTGGTAAAAACCTGATAGAACAAGAAAGAAATAGCCTACATATACGGCACTGAAGAAAACAACTAAAAGCTGAGAAAAAGCTCTTTGAGTTCGTGCTAAATCTTGAAAAAGTAGTTCTGGCTGTTTCTGTATGCTAGCTACATTCTCCCTCCCTTCAAATGCATTACTATCCCATTGTTCCACTGACAAAACATTAATGGTAGAATTTAATTTTTTTGTCTTTTTTAGAAGGCTTGTTTGTCTATTTCAGCCTCTGCCATGAGGTCAGCCAAGAAATTCCTCTATATAAAACTCTGGGGAATAAAAATTACTCTCCCCATGAGGTTTTGGTGGTTTTAGTTTGGTTTGTTGATTTTTGTTGGGTTTTTGTTTTTTTAATAAGTAACATTTTAATTGTACTTCAGAAATAGTTTCACATTTTCCATGAATGTACCATATATAAACATAGAGAATTTCTTTCTCTCCTATTGTTTTAAGTTTGCTATGTTAGTTTATCCTTACTGTGTATAAAACTCTATACCTGTAAGCACAGGTAGAAGGTTGTACTAACAGAGAAATAATTTTAAATCCTCTTCTGTTTTCTCTGTTAAATCAACAACCAGAAAATAGTGAAGTGCTACAATTTTTACGTCTATAGGTTTTCCTTTAGTTCATTAATTCAGATTTTTCTCAGAAAAACATTGCAAATTTGAAAATTGAGAAAATTGAGTAAAATCCTTTAAATTCTTGTTTTAAAAAAATAAAACTGCATTTGCAGGGTTGTGAACAGAAACTTGATTTGTGTTTATAAAGAGTGCTTTTTTGCAATATTTTTTTTTCTAAACCGCAGATGAGGTCATTTTTAACATACTCCAATCATCTCCAAATGTAAACCTGGAAAGAGGAAACAGGGTGACTTTGGATTATTTCCTAACCTCCAGATATGATCTTTAAGAATTACTTCAGATTTTATTTAGATCAGATATTTTCTATGACATCAGGCTTAATGGAGATTTAAACATGTTTGCATATTTAAATCCATGCATAACTTCCACAGATGCTGTGGTTACTGACAAGTTTAATTGCAGAGAAATTGTTCCTTTTACAGGCTCCTTTAGAAGATGTCATGGACATATTCCGTGTCATTGCTGTTGAAAGTGTTCACTGGTCTCTCCTAAGGAAGATGATTTTAGATCTGCACATTTCATAACTTGGATGCTGCTTTGTATACTTGCTTAGTCCAAAAGACTATTTTCCTTACAAAACTGTAAGAGTCCTATCTTCACTTTCTGCAGCTGTTTGATACAGCAACCACCCAAGCACAAATCGCTATTTAGCATTCTTACAAAAATTTGAAAATCTTTAAAGTTTCAACAAAACAAGATCTTCCACCTCATACATCTCTTCTTCTCTCAACCAGTATGTTGCACAAGACAGGGCAGAATGGGGAAGACAACCAAAACCCAAACCACCCAGATTGCTTCCATTAGATGGTTGGCAGCCTTTGGCAATTAGAGGATTCTTCTTTGTGAGACTAAAAATATCTTGTCACACAAAAGTAGTTCGAAGACTGACTGCTGCTTCCTTTACTGGGGAAGCTAGCAAAGAGCATTATAGATAACTAAGAGTCAAAATAGTCAATGTAAAACTGGATTTCAATTAACAGACATCTGACAAATGCTTCCACATTTCTGTGATATTCTGAGAAGTGTCAGAATATCTTATTATTCTGATCCATTTTATTGCAAATAATGATATGTCACTCATAATTTATTAACGTATTCATGTTTCAGCTTATAAAACAGAGTAGCTCACCACAAAGAGGAACAGATATGCTGTAAGTGATGTGAAAAGGCATCTCATACGCTAAAGCAGCAGCTATTCCAGACCTTTTGTATACTTATTTACTGATATTGATGGCATAACTAAGAAGTTGGTCAAACAGAAATAGCCCTTATCTGACTACAATTGCAAAAATTGAAGTAAAACATTTGTTTCCTATCAGCATATTGAAAATTTCAACAGATGATCTGTTCTTGCCACAATTTTTAAATTGTTGTGTCTCAGTGTCTAAAGACAAAGCCAAAAAGGGTAACAGCAGCTCATTTGTGGGAAAAGCTTCCAACTTTACTTGCCTCATGAATTTCCATTAGAAATAAGTGGCTATAATAAGTTAATATTTCAACTATATATTTTAAGTTATATCCATTCATGTGTTGACACTGATTACTAAACATACTGGTCAGAATTCTAGACAGCAATGACTTCCTACAGGAAAACTAGATACACATAGGTTTGCAATAGCTGGGTCTTGAAAAGAGAGTGAGAGGGGAATTGGCCATATTTTGCAGCTGGGCATTACTTACCTACAAAGGATTCTAAGAAAACATTTGTGATAAAAGGTACACAGCAGCTTTTATCCAAAAACAAGAAATGGGCAAAGGGTCCTCTCTTCCCTCAAATTTTTGTTAGCTTTAAGCCTTTTGGTCCTAAGGGCCCTATCATGCATATATGGAAAAAGAAAATAGTGCAAGACATTCTTTGACACAGTTTATAATACATGGTTAAAAATTCCCTCTACTACCCAGGCAAATCTGACCTGTATCTGTCTGAGATTATACAGTGTAATAGGACATTCCATACTAATTACTGAGAGAACAGGTATATTTTTTATGTTGCTGGTAAAGGCCAAATTCCATTAAGATATTAGGAAAAAATATTCCAATTATTTTATTGGATTATTCATTGATAAATCTGTTAAAGGGAAATGGGAGATATATGTAAGTCATTAGAGGAAATACAGTAGAGCTTTGCAGCTGTGCAATCAAGAACACAAGAACAGAAAGAACATTATAAAAAGAACTATGACTCGTGTATTGCCAAGGTATTCTGCTGACAATAGGAAGGGAAATCCTGGTCCCTGAACACCTATTGATTATGGATTCTACACACAAGAATAAAAAAAAAATACCACAGAAAAGTGTTGGATGCCTGAAAATTAGAATAGACTAATGAATTACTGTGCTAATCTAAAGTCCTTTTAAAATTTTGGCTTCTATTACATATTCTACAAATAACACGTACTTCTATTTTGCAGATAATATTTCATTGAAAGGATAGAGAAACTTGTCCATATCTTTTGTTTAAAGACAAATGTTAAATGAGCTCAGGGGTTTCTTTAATATTAATTTTAAATATGTATTATTCCTGATCCACATAAAAATCAGGTACAAGCTAGAGGTCAGAAGAAAGCCAGCATAACTTGAATGCGGCTTAGGTTATAACGTACACAAAGATGCAACTACACATCCAGTATTAATAGTTGACAAGGAATTTAGAGTACATTATATCTGTGCTATTGATCATTTGGAGGCTTAAGTAACTAAAAGCATAAACAAACTCGGGGTTTTAACACAGGCAATGTTAAACTAAATTAGTGGACTATAAACAGTCTCCTAAAAGCAAAAAATGAAAGATAATTAAAAGTTTTCCAAAATGCATGCCTTTTGATATAGCATAACAGTAGGGAGAGCATGGAACTGTTTGTTTGAACAGCAGCCTAAACAGAAATATATATTTTTAAGAGTGTTAAATACTTTTTTCATAGCTTCTTTAGCTATTCTATGAGTAGGCAGGTCTGATAACGATTGAAGTAATTAAAAATCAAATTAGTGATGACTATCACATTTTCCAGTTTTAATTACTATACTAGTTATGCATTATGCACTCTTAAATGCAAATGCTTAGTGTTAATAGACATTTCAAAAGGTATCATTCTGTTGCACTAAATTTTGCAAGGTAGTTTATCTTTTTACTGCAATTTTCCTTTTAGTTCTTGGTTTCTTAACCTCAGTTAGAGAAAATTATTGGCCCAAAGTTCTGAAGGGAGAACAATCTACTCATTCAACATTAAGATGTTATTTTATTAAAATGAAAAGTGAACTAAAATCTAAATAAGCTTTTGGGGTTGCAGCAAAATTAACCTATTCTGTTCTGTCCTCTTTGCAGAGAAGGAAATGGACACAACTCTGAGCAAATCCACAACTTTTCTAAGTCAATTTGGTTAATTAGATTTAAACAAGAACTTGGAAGAGCAGCAGACATAGCATATCAAACACAGCATCCACCATTATGTCCATAGTCCAGCCAGAAGACTTAAAGAAGGTCAAGCGACATCCAGGTTGAAATTAATATTTAGTCTATAGATAGCTCTGATGCCAAATAGGGCATACTTTCTATGAAGTACAGATATTTATGTAATAGCCAGACTTTTTTACCTATTCAAAACTGATCCTGTGATTTTGATTAGTGTGATTCCTCAGCAGAATCTTTCCCCATGTACATACCAATCCCTGTGAGATAAACAATTGGGCTGTTTGTCTCAATCTCCATTTTTCCCCTACTAAATGGCATCAGTAGACACCACCTTTCCAAAATTTTATTACTGGTTCAGAATTTAAATTAAAGATCATTAAAAGAAATAATTCAAAAATATGGATTGGGTTCACTACCAAATGCACAGAGTTAAGAACTGGAATTGACAAACATTGTAGAGGCATGGTCTGAAAGTGCATCTTTCTCAGTTTCACTTTGAAGGCACTTACTCTACCTGAAGATTCCAAACCATCAGGTACAACTGGAAAAAAAGGAAATTAAATTAAGGAATCAGATACACAAAGAAAAGAATTTATTGTATTCCTTTAAGCACAATCACTCTTCTTGTGTTCTACTGATAGGAAACCTCCTAATTTATATTTTGGTAATAAATTACTATGAAGAGTTAAATTTTGAACTTTTAAATACAGAATAATATTAGTAAAAGATTAATGGGAATGTTTATTTAGCAAAATTTATAGTAGCCTTAAAGGTCAGATTTTGGTTTAGTTTTCCTGACATTTAATCATGGATTCTTGCTGTGTTGTAAGGGATTTCATGCAACTAAAATAGTGGGAATGATACTCTGAACTGATGTAAAGCTGATGTGGTATTTCACACTAGAAAAACCAAAGCCTCAGTCACTAAAGTATAAAAATACTTTTATGTGATTGATGAAGGCAAATTAAGCAATTTGATGGCAGAGATCCCCATTCAAAAGCAATGCAGGAAAGAAATTCATACCCTTAGAAGCTATGAAACCTTTGACAATAGGATTTCTGAATTCACGATTTACACTAGATCCAACAGGCTAAAAACAAAAAAAAAAAGGCCATTTATTCAGTGAGTACTTCCAGCTGCCTATACACAATAGAGCATGAACTTTCTTAGCTGCTGTACAGGGGTTTTTGTTTCTAGAATTAAACCACCACAATTTTCAGAAACACAGACATAATCTAAAACATTTGTTTCTCAAATATTTAGTACAGCAACAGCTACCTTATTTTAAAGATTTCTGGACAAAGAACTGAAACAGTCCACTTTCAATAGGAAACATTACTAAGGCCTTTTAGTTTGCTGCATTCGGGTTTTGCCCAGCTTAATGGAAAATGTAAACTAAAACAGAATAGCACTACAGAAACCTGTAAGATTGTGTTCAGAATTACTTAAGTCATTGCTTGGACACTACTCCATTTGAAGAGTAGACTGCTAAAGCAAAACAAACCACAAGAAAAGTGACAGAAAATGGAAAGTTATTAAAAGAAAAAACTACATCATCTCAATAACATGTAGGCAGACCAGGAGAATTTCTTCAAATACAAGAATTACCAGTTTGAAGTGCAAAGTTCAAGAATATAGGTGTCCATAGATGGAATTTTAAAGTACAAGTACTGAAAACGTGCAGATGTATACTTGTTCTTCATAGCATTTATCACAAACTGCTCTATTTTCCTTAAGATTCTTATCTGGAAATTTGCTAAATGTGATTGTGAACTGCAGAAGTATGTGCAGTTACCTACCTTTGTACACTATTTTAAGTGACAGTAGAATTGTTAAGCATTACTATGTAAGCTCTCAAAGCCACTGCTGTGTTCTCCTGAATTCTCACCTTTTTAATTCTTTCATTTGTTTTACATCAGTTCATGAAGAACAAGTCATTTTTTCAGTATAATTTCTTGAAATACAAAAGAGATTATTGTTTGAAATTTGAAATAACGTTTCACCCAAATTTGATATTCCAGGAAATCCTCTCCTTTCTGAAACAACCTGAACTTGCAATTTACCCAGTATTTTACCCATAGAGTAGCAGAGTTGTGATACATATTGGTCTAAAATCCACCGGCTTCTGTCTAAATTCAATAGGAAAAAAGAAGAAAGTGGCTTTGTAAAACCATCTATTAGGTAAATTAGCCATCCTGAATACAAAGTTCTCTTTATTGGTATAGTATGCACCGCTTTTAGGTATCTAACAATTGCAAATGCATGTATTCATCTCAAATTGTTACTAATTTAAATGTGCATCTTTTCTTTGGATTACTGTTTTGATGAAAGATAAAACAAGAGAATCTGGTTTAGACTCCAGACCTGAAGGAACTTATAGAAATTCATTGCTTGCTTCTGCAGGTGACATGAGAATATTCACCTTCTCTATTCTCCTATAATAACCACAGAAAATGCAAAATTCATATGCAAAGACAGAACACTACTTAATCTTAAAAGGAAAATACTTTTTTACTGATTTTGTTTGTGTTTTCTTGCTTCACCACAAAATCCTAAAGTTTCATAATAATTTTGTAATAGAAATGTTCATCTGCTGCATACTGTTTAGAGCCCAAGTTAAACAATTACACTTCTTAGTATTCAGAACAAAGAAAGGTCCATGGTTATGACCAAAGAAAGGTCAAGGTATGGTTACTTTATAGTCCAGTTTTTGTCTTTTGAACTGTTTGGAGCAGGAATGGGGGAGCTGTCACTTTTTTATTAGCTTTAATTAATACTGGTTTAACTTTTCCAGAATTTGTATCAAAATCTTCTTTCTTCCATCTATAAGCTTATAACCTGCAGATTTTAAGTTTTTCCTGCTAAAAAAGTGAAGCCTGATTTCAGTATTTAAATATTAATCTTTGTATATCTGAAAATTCATGCTATAAGCAGCACGTTAAACAACTTGAACAGATACAATCTATTTTCTAATATTCATTTCTTAGAGAAGGTAAATTCACTCTGATCCAGCAGGAGCACTTGCTCCAGATTATCAGGAAAGAAGGCAGTATAAATCCATTTTGATTAGACAACAGTTTGCCAATGGGAAAAAAGTACCACTTAAATTTGAACAATAGTCTACCAATTGTTATCCTCATTATAATGGCATTTTATTATTTCTAGAGTCCTCCATTATGTCCACATCCGTGTTCCCAAATGATTGCTTGTTTTGCTTAACTGATCCTGCATTATAGGACTCCATGTTACTCATGGGGCACAGTTCTATTGGAAAGCAAAAGGAAAAACATTTGGGGAACTGGAAACCTCCCCTTTTTGGGGGAAACCTCCCTCCTCACACCAAACCTTTTTACCCTATCAGGTGTGACTGACAACTGGTACAGTTTTTCTCCTGCACTGTGAAACATTGTTTTTAATGACAAAGCATCAGTGAAGAGGAAACACAATTATTCATTTGGTAATTAAATATCTGAGCTTGTTAATCTGGGAAAAGTAGGTGAGTAGCCACACTCTATAGAGTGCAGAATTACAAGATACTGTAGACTTTAAATTCGACAGTCCCAGAAAATGCAGTCACAGCTGAACAACACAAGAGAAAAGGGCAGGATAATACTGAATGTGTAAGATCCATAAATTATATAAATAAGGAGTTTATACAAATTGACTCACTCTTCTTGATCACACATAATCCTCCCAGTAGCCTTTTGCAAGCAGAATTAAAAACATGAACAGCAGAAAACCCTGTTATGTGTTTCCAGAATTTTCTACCATCTGGTAAAAATGAATTAAGCAATAAATGAGAGGAAGAGGATACATGCTTCACAACAAAATGTATTTATGAGATTGTTTTTTTCATTAAAAACTGTATGTTTCTGCACATTTTAGAATTCCTCATCTGTTCAGGTAGTTATTAAAAACAGATGATTCCTTAGTTGCAGGAAAAAAAGGTAAGAGGAAAATAAGCCTCCAAAGATGAAAGATTTATATTTGTTGTAGACACTATTAAGCCAGAATTAAAAAAAAAAAAAAAACAAACAAAAACCACACCCAAATATTCCCATGGTAGTATGGAAAGACTGATCTTAATCAAGACACTGGAAAAAAACCTAACCCTTCAGATTATATCAAGATAGAATAAAAAAAATATTTATGAACATTTGAAAATACAGTGTTCAGAGCAAACGCCAAAGATAAGATCAGAGCTTAAATGCACCATTGACCTGTCAAAGAGAATGTAATTCAATAGCAAATTGCCTTGTCCACTGCATCACAAGAATATCAGTATTCACTATTTTCTCATGATGCAAGTATGCAAATATAAAATACCTAAATTGATCTAAATATTACTCTCTGTATCCATTGAGGTGTGTCTGAAACCAAGACTGCAGTATAGTACAGATATTCAAGAATTCTTTCAAGAAATTTCATAAGTGCCAAGGGCAGTCAAGCTTCAGTAGCACAGAGACCCAGCAGCAGAATCTGAGCTGCTACCAGAATTTGAGATCCCACCTTCATTCTCCTACTCTTGACCACTCAACCCTTTACCTGCTTTACACCAGCACATGACTAGATGTGAGCAGTCAGGAAGCAATCCAGATCAAAATTAATGCAGGGAAAGAAGCCTCAGTATTTTGTCCCTAATGTAGCACTTTATGCAGACACACAAATACTGATTGCAACTATTGGGAAAAGCAGCAGGAGAAGAATGTGTAAGATTGCTCGTTGGCACAAAAATAAAGTGACCTTACAAGTGCTCTGTGACCCACTAGGATCCAAAGTCCCGGAGAAAAAGAATGAGATGGCAAAGGTCAGAAGACGTTAAACCACACATTTGTCAAAGCAGATAAAATTTCAGGTTTGGGTTTTAAAACATTGGGGAAATACTGTCACAACCCACAGGGAGCTGAATTAGAAATAAATGAAACCTAAGTGAAACATTCTCCAAACAAAACACTATAAGCTGAATTACCCATCCCTAACGGATGTCCAAAAGATAAAAGAATGCCCTGAAGTTATGAAAAGTAAGCCTTCAACAGAATGTAAAGATAGAAATTTTACACATTATGGGGCTTCTTTCAAAAAGACATACATATAATGATCAGTTCTACTGTCATGTTGCCAACGAAGATGTTAAACAGTGCCAGTCCCAATACCTATCCCTGAGGAAATGCCCCTCGTCACTGGTGGCCACTTGGACCTTAGTTCAAGGATATCAAATAAAGAGCAGATTCTACCTCACATATTTGGCAATAAAGTGACTCAAATGGATGCATCCGGGAAATGAACAGCTAAACAGATTCTGGAACCATAGGTTTTCAAATTAAGTTTCCAATTATATTAAGCTACTGCTTTTGTCTGAGACCTCTGTGACAAGACAAAATGAGACTTTCCAGTTGAAACAAATATGGAAAAAATATATTCCTAAAAGTAATATTGATTTCTAGTAAATTTACAAAAATTTTTTTATGATATTCCATTCTATGTTTAGTCATTTATGGCACCAACTCTCTACACAGTGAAGTACTGCTTTGTACAAGATCTCAGTTCTGAAAAGGATAATAGCCTACCTATTTAACCTAGAATCTTTTTTACAGGTGGCTTCAATTCATGTTGTATGGTTACAACTATATATTGATTTAAGAAAACAAACTCTTCTCTAAAATATTATTTAGAAATATTTTTTCCTCAGCTTTGACAGACTGGTACTGCTTGTTCATTTTGAGGTCCTGAAGTCAGGATAATGCAGTGTGTTCAGGTGGAAAAGCCTATCATGATTATTCTTGTCTAATTTTGCAAATTCTCATTCTGACAGCTCTCCCTCTCCAGGGGATGAACTGCCTGAAAACAATGAAGAATGCCTGGTTTTGCTTTCTTAACCAACTTTTGTGTTTTCAACTCTATAGTTCTCTCCTCCCTTTAACTCCACTAAGGAATCTGAAGACAAAAATCTCTCTCTAGTGTAAGGAAAGGACTACACTATTTGCACAGTTATGCAATATGCAGTTTGTTCATTCCCACATTTCAACCAAACTAAGAATATGAGTTTTAAGTATATGTTATAAATAAAATAATAAACATACTATAATAATAATAACATAAAATGAAAATAAATAAATTTTATCCACAAAAGCATATTTACCTTTTAAGCAGTTATTGTTAACCAATGATTAAAAATTATGCCAAATCTCTCTTACGTATTAGAAACTTCCCAATAAAACTTACACCAGCATAAAACACGATGTCTTCCTGAACACAAATTTTGTAGGAAGAACTTTACATTTTCAGAATACTGCAATACCATTCCGGTGGTATATGGTAATTTTCATGGCAGTATTAACCGTTTAGCAGGTCATGGGAGATGATTCTACCCCTCCACTCTGCTCTCGTGAGACCCCATCTGAAGTAATGTGTCCAGCTTTAGAGATCTCAACACATGGACCTGTTGGAACTGGTCCAGCTGAGGGCCATGAAGACAATCAGAGGGCTGGAACACTTCCCTTATGAAGACAGGCCGAGAGAGTTGGGGTTGTTCAGCCTGGAGAAGAGAAGGGTCTGCGGACACCTTGTAACGGCCTTCCAGTATCTGAAGGGGGCCTACCAGAGAGATGGGGAGGCACTCTTTATCAGGGAGTGTAGCGACAGGACAAGGGGTAACGGTTTTAAATTGAAAGAGTGGACATCTAGATTAGACACTATAAAGAAATTCTTTACTGTGAGGGTGGTGAGACACTGGAACAGGTTTCCCAGAGCAGCTGTAGATGTCCCATCCCTGGAAGTGTTTAAGGCCAGGCTGGATGGGGCTTTGAACAACCTGGTCTAGTGGGAGGTGTCCCTACCCATAGCAGGGGCATTGGAACTCAATGATCTTTAAGGTCCCTTCCAACTCTAACCATTCTATGATTCTATGATTATCACAACATATGTATAATTTTTATATATACATGTATGTATAATTACATATATCCTTCAATAGACCAGATGGCTTTTATCACAAACTTGCTGATTTCAAACAGTATTTTTCAAGTTTGGATTGCATCATTTTATTAATGCTTTGGCATAGCAAAATTTAAATAGCAACCCTCTATTTCAATTCCACCTTCTACTGTATCCAGCAGGAACACTATACCATGAAATTCAGGCATTTCTTCACTGAATTAGTCACTAACATTGTGCTTTATCAGTAATAATTAGCAGTCTGAAGTTCAAATCGCACAGAGGGAAAAGTTGAAACTAACAGGACTATTCTTTCAGACCTTCTATCCACAAATTGAAAGAGCTATACATCAGTTTACACGGTTTAAAACAAAATACATAGCAAGTATTTAGTTTTCAAAGCACAGTCCCCTGCATCTTTCTGTGTTTTTTTCTTTCAATTCAAACACAGATTCTGCAGTGAGAATTGTACTCTGTACAATTAATACTGTAGTCAATTAAACAGAAAACTTTTGTCTGTGCAAAAAGCAGACCTTGTTTCAGGGCTTGCTACTCCTATGAAACTGCATCCTGATGTGTGTTATACTTTTCCTCTAGTTTCTGCTGATCTTTGCTTTTCTTCTACAGAAACGTGATGTGGTGGTAACCTCACACTCTTAGTTATAGATGGAACTAAAATAGATCTTACAAAACCTCAGTGTTCTTCAAGTCTCTAACACTAAAATATTTGCACTGCTTTGCCTCAGGATGTTCCTTTTGGCAAAAATATCAGTTATTCTTTTCCCTTCAGGGTTCGAAGAGTACTTCACATGAAATCTCCTACCTGCTTTTCATATGTGTTTTGTTCTCTTTGCATATCATCTTCAAACATCAGAAGTAAGAGCTATAACTATATTGTGGCAGATGCTTAAGGAAATTCAAAAAGTAAATACAATTTCCCCATCCCACAGGCAAAATATTCTAAAATCACTAAATTCAAGAGTGTTGTTTGTTCCTGCTACAAGCAATCCAATTTGAACCAAAGTCATCCTCTATAAAGTATACCAAGGGCTCCTGAGTGCTATTTTCTTTGCTAACTGAACTGACAGATATTCCAGCAATAAATTCAAGTAGCAAATCGTATCTCATAACTGCCAGCTTTTACAACTGACTCTCTGGCACCAAAGAAATACACCTTTCTGTAGTAAAGAATGCTAGACACCTCGAACAGACCAAACACAGGTAAAGTCAGAATCTGACCCTGCATGACGTTAACAAACCGTAATTCCCAGACATGTATATATCCACTTAAAAGTTAAGTCACCATCATAACATTCCCCCACCCCAACACAAATCTGAAATGCATCTTATGAACTCAGAAAAAGAGAAAGGTTAGGAAGTGGCATGCAAGTTTATCTTTAAATTATATAAATATATAATAAATAGAAATAATAATTTGCAGCACAGCCAAAAGGACTGCGTTTTTCAGAAACAGCCTAGAGTTCCCTACCTATTACAGGTTAATAGAATATGGCATTATCAACTGCCTGGTAGACGAACTGGGGACAACTCTCAGGAATTTCAAGACCAAAGGACCAAAATGAGAGAAAGTGTCTGAAATAGTAAATACCAAAAAAGTATCATGAGAAAGGAATGCCTCTTTTTTTTTTTTTTTATCAGTACTTCCTCCCCTTTGCCCAAACTCAAATGATGTTAAATTCTGAGTCATTTACAGCTTTTTTTTTCAGATTAACTGTAAGACCTCAAGGTTTAAAGGCAGAAAGGAAGCCAGTCTACAGAAGCTAACAGAGAAATAAAAATACATTTAAAAAAACCCACCCACCCCACAAACTGCAGGTTCCATAACAATCATGGGAAAAGATTTAATGGGAAATGGGAAAAGGATAATAATAATAATAGAGAATGACCTATATCCTGCATTCAAAAAAAAAAAAAAATCACCTAAAAAAGTGACCAACTGACTAAAATTTGTGCATATTCTTTTAAGTTTGAATCACTTTTTCAAAAGCTTTCAATTTCTAATATGATTTATAAAGTACCTTTTGTTTAAAATATAATAATAGCGCTCCTTCAACTGACAGTTATACACAGCACATCTGAGAGACTAAAAATCATGCTCCTTATCTTTTTTAAATACTGGGGGGAACAGAACATAAAAAATCCACATTTACTTTCCCCAGATCTCTCTGTATCTCAGAAATTCACAGAAATATGTAACTGATAATTACTATCCTTTCCCAATTATCATTAACATGTGATATAACTTTCATAGAGCTTAAAGTATTTCTAGTATATAATATATATATTATTATCTAAACCAGAATACCATCAGAAAGCTTCAGTCAAGACTAAGCAAGTACTTGAACACTTACAAGGACACATTTACTTACTCTTTTTCTAGGGCTTTTATTCTACCATGCTTTTTCAGATTTGAAAATCCCATCGTAAAAAAAAATTCCCCATTCACTCTTAAACACTTTTCCATTATTGCTTCCTCAAAATTTACTTGGATATCTACAGTATTATGACCACCTCCTTATCGCTTTCCACTCCCCACTACAGAGCTAGTAGCCCTTCACCATCAGTAACAGCAGCACAAAAGTCAACACACACCCTTCTGGAATAGTTTATTCATTGTTTCACACCACCTATACACCATCACTTCTCAGCAGGTGTCCTGCTATTTTAGCCTCTTCTTATTGAGAGAAATGTTTTTATTTTCATATTAGAAAAAAAAAATTGCTGATGTACTTCTGTTTCATTATACTTTTATCTTCAGATAATGAAGATTTGGTCTATAATGAATATTTAATCTATTCCACACATTTAAATGTTCAAGCACTATGTCATTTAAGTAAATGTAAAGATGAAATATTTGCACTTACCTAAATTGCCATCAGTGTACATGAATTTACATGAAGAAAACAGTGAAAACATCCAAAATAAAGTTAAAATCAACAAGTAATGCATGCAGTTCTTAGGACAGATGTATTGGGGAAAAAAAAGCTGAAAAATGACAACAGCACCGTGACAAACAGAAAACAAGGTGAATGAATATGCTGAACCTAGTGGCTTTAAAATACCTTAAAATAGACTTTCACTGATCATAAATGCTATTTTACAAATTTGAGTTGAAATACTCAAGTTGATTACCTTTTCTTGAAAAGCGACATAGTAAAAAAAAGGGCAATATTTTTGTTATTATTTTTATTAAATTAATTTATCAATATGATAACATACCTCAGAAAGCATAGTAAAACATGAACAGAACATTCCCATTTCTTAGTTTACTATCTTTACCTTTTGTGTGTATCCTTGTACCTCACAAATATTCACAAAAAGCTTCAAAATCTGTGGCATTCCACATACTTACATAGAGACAATGATGAGACAGGCTGAAAGGTATTTATACACCCAAAAAAAAAAAAATTCCTTTCTCCCCCTGTGGTATTTTGGAAAAATGGGAGGGAGCATCTTTCCAAACAGCAACCAAGTGTATACTTTGACACATAGTAAGGAAGAAAATACCTATCTGGGAACTCAAACCAAAAAACCACGTGCTGGCAACTCCCTGCATATTCCGTTAGGATCAACCCAGAATTTCAGCAGGCATACACAAAACATCTCAAAAAAAAAAAAAAAAAAGATGAAGAATAATCTCAGAAGTGGACAAAGAGAGTGAGGAAATAACAGATCTTCAAATTTCTTTGACTTGCACTTAGAGGATGCCAACAGGGTCTAAGAAATGGACTGCCCAGTTTGGAAGCAAGCAAGGTTATAGAAACCACTGGGACAAGTAAACAAGTGGTGAGTTTCATTAAATATAAATATTTCTGTTATATTTTAATAATAAAAATATGACTATTCACACAACATTTTTCAACTATATTGAGTTTTATAAGTAGAATTATATATAATTTTTTAAATTTCTTTAGCTCCACTGATGAGTTCCCAGATAAGCTAGAAAAGTTACAGTATGCTAAATTATAGCTTCCTGACTTATCTTCTACAAGGCAGAAAGACGACTAACTATTTCTTAGTGTATTTTCTTTTACTGATCTACTTAGATACTTGTCATGAATCAAACTAAAAATGAAAAGCATGTGAAATAACATTGAGTAGGTGCTAGCAGTTGTGACTTCATGAATACGTATACTCTTATTTACTGATTATTTTATCGGCTCTATTCTGTTAATTGCAGCATGAGTTATTCATATGGCTACAGATATAAAAAAATATTTCAAGGAACAATTTTGTATTCAAAACTGCAAGTCCCTCAGAGGAACTGTTCACTACCCTTTTTATCCTCTCTCTTCATCTCATTAATCAGAAGCAAACTCCTGTAGTATTGAGAGAGGAATTAAGCTTCAAAAGAAGATCAAAATTTATAATATGTTTTCAAAGAACACATTAAGCAAACTAAAATTACCTGGTTTTCTGTGAAAAAAAAAAAAGGATCAAACTTACCATTTATTTCCAACAACATATAACAATCTCATGAATGAAAAAGAGCCCCTGTTCATTGCACACTGCAGTTCATTTTGTATTAATTATGTAGTATTAAATAATGACATGTATAAGTGCCAAAAGGGACATTATTTTGTGCAACTCAGTTTACAGTTTATTTTTAAAATGTCACAACAGTAAGTCAAATTCAGCCATGGCAACATCATAAAAGAAGCATGTCAACTGATATGCTCTCCTAGGACCAGCTAATCCAAATGGATAAACTAGTTCTCCCTCTTTTTTTGACCAACAGGCAACAATCCTGAGAATGAATACTGCTGAATAACTTCTTGTGTCCACTCAGTTCTTTCCACCTCATAGCCTTCTGCTCTCCATTGAAAACTTCTACATTAACTCTTCAATAGAATATATTCAAAAGCAAGGCTATAGAGAATAACTATCTACCGGGGGGCGGGGGGGGGGGTGGGGGAATGCAAACTCTCCTCTGATTGAGAAATTGCAAATGGATGATTCCAAGATGAACCACTTTAAATAGTTAAAAACATTTAGAGTACTTCCTGTACCTCTGTATAAAATCAATCCGTATATAGAATAACACTAATCGTGCTGTGAGAAACTATGTCACAAAGAATAAGAAAAAAGACTAGAAAGACAAGACAACTAACTTTCGGTTGTAATATCAGAAAGGTACTCAAATAATACATTTTCAAAAGTAAAATAATCTTCAAAAGAAAATCAGGAATGTCCAAGTTACTGTGCATAAATTTCTTCATGAGTCTCTTTTTGCTTCCAAAATGTTTTATTTTGATCAATTTTATGTTGAAACTCATCCTACTTTCTCAGACTATTTCTTCAATTTACCAAATTTGTTTTCATTGATAATCTTATTTTCTAGCATATTTTTAACCCTTCCCAGCTTGACCTTACCTGGGTGCAGAATACATATCCATCATTCAGAACACTGATGAAAGCCTCAAACACATGACAGATCACTACCAGATCCTACTAGACATTTTTCCAATTTCACCATGAATCATTAATAATTAATAATTACATTTGGACTCAGTCTTCCAATCAAACAGGCATCTATACAATAGCAGTTTCATCTCTTATCTCATCTCATGCTTCCAACCAGCTTGCTAATGAAAATCTTCTGAGACAACATAAAAAGATTTCCTCATGTCAATGTTACTACTGTTTTTCCCTTATGCATAAAACCCGTTTTTCTGTCATCCAAGAAAATCAGACTTATTTGACATTATTCTTGACAAATACATATCGGGTGTTAGTCTTTTTTATATTTTCCCCTTCTATTTTAGAAATAGCTAGCAATGTTTTAAAAAAATACAAATAATTAATTCAGTTTACAACTAATTTTTTCTGTGATTGTTCTTACAATATTTTTCCAGAAACCACAATAAATAGATCAAACTTACAATTCACTCATTTCTCTCTCTTCTGTTTATTTTTCCTTTTTCTTTTCTTTTTGGCAGGCAGCTAGATTTGCCCTTCTCCATTCATTTGGGAGTTCGCGAAGTTGGCTATGAGACTAAGGGCCCCATTCAGGGGCAATTTCATCATTCACAGCTTTCAGTGTTTTTGTAAGAAACACCTCAGTTTTTAAGACAGGAAGTTTCGTAAGCCAGTAACCCTCAGACACATAAGGGCAGATCTATCACTTTTTAGTATAGATGTGATAGATCGTATCACTTTTTTAGGTCCTGTCAAAAACATTAACTTCAAAATTACAGCTTTTTGATAATCTTAACTGAAACCAGTTGTTTGAAATAATCAATAACCATGTGTATAAGCAAACCTGACAAACTAGCTGACACAGGCAGCTTGGAGTTCCAAAGCCATCCCTTCAGAAAGCCTCTTCTCCAAATGCTGACAAGAAAACTAATCAGCAATTAGGTAAGAGGGATGGTCTTTTCATACCTAAATATTTGATTACAAGAAAGGAAATAGCAGAAACACATGGTCAAGTCACAAAACCAACAGAATGGAGTTTAGCTGGAAACCTGTGGCTAGGATTTGTGCTTTCTGACATATCCTAAGCAACCCAGAAAACAGGGTGAAGAGTAAGGTGACTAATTTTCCTCATGATATTAGGTTACTCAGGGCAGTAAAGACAAAAGCCAAATGCAAAGAAATATTTCATAAAACTTAGCAGTTAGGCAAGGTTGGCAGATGAAATTCAGGGAGATAAATGTGAAGTTATCCACAAGTGAAAATAATCCTACTTTCATGTGTAATAAGCTGGGATCTAAACCGATTATAACCACTGGTGAGATTCTTCAGCTATGATAACTATTTCCATTAAAATACTGTCTCATGTCTTAGTAACAGTAAAAATAAAAGTGTTGGGAATTGTTGGGAGAGACATACAGAAGAAAAAGAGAAACACTGTAACATCAATGTATAACTCATTTTATACTTGCATTATGAAAAACATAATCTGTTTTGTTTGGGGGTGTTGGTTTTTTTTTTTTGAGATAAGGACACCAAAAGTAATAAAACTGAAAAAGAATCAGAATCAAAGAAATGTCACAGTTCCATGAAAGGAACTATCACGCATGCTAAGATTCTCCTGTCTGTAAAAGAGCTGGGGAAGGTATATGATGTGTGTCCTATCAAAGGTGGCACTGAGACTGGCACCAGACATCAACCATTTCATGTTTCTTCCAGAGGAAATTCTAGCAAAAGCACATGAAGTCTAGTGCAAAAAAAAAAAAAAAAAAAATGCAAAGCAGTGGTTCTTCACAGAACATGTTAAGCTGTGGGATTCACTGTCATAAGAGGTCGGGGACACTAGAATTTTACATAGGTCCAAACGCAACTGGTATAATTCACTGAGAAAAATCCACTGAGAGTTATTAAGCACACAGAAACTGTAGCTGGATCACAAAGAGTAGTCAGTGGAGATAACACTGAATACTAAGTCTATTTTATGAACTTTTGGACACTATTAATGATGGGATACTAGGCTACCCAGTCTTTATGTTTTTTTATTACAGAGTAAGGATTCATGTTAAAAACATAGACAGGGTAAAATACACCCTTTTGTCTTTTGTAGGTTCAGCCTTACAAGAATACAAGAGCACTTGTTAAAAATAAAAAGTTATAAAATTCTGTGAAATGAATGAATGAATATGAGGACTCAGAGTTACTAATTTACTGTCCCCTCTAGATGAGGAAACAGCTTTTAGGGAAACAAAGGGAAAAAAATACCACCCCACAAGCACACATGTCCACTTTGGCAGGTGATAAAGTACCTAAATACCAGATTCAATTCCAAATGCCAATACAAGATATTAACGTGACATCTCTGTAAGAAAAGCTATCAAAAACAAGTGTATTAGAATATTCCTACCACTTCTAAGGTGACACCAACTATCAACATTAGAATGTCTAACAAATAAGGATTTTGGACAGCAGAACCTCAGCCAAACATGTTTTTTATAAACAGCAGCCTAGTGCACCTACAATAAAAAAAATATTCAATAACTACCACCATCAGTCTGGATACACAAGCTATATAATAAAATAATAAATTAATTCACTGTACTGAATTCCTGATCTGGACCCAGTCAGTTTCCCACTGAAGTAACTGGTATCAGGCTTATTAGTTCCATAGGTATATGTCATGCCTAAGAGGTGGAAAGTTTGGTGAGAATCGACAATAATCACAAATTTGGAAGTAAATTAAAAATTTCAGTTGTTGCTGCCTGCCAGAAAGTAAGTTTAGATTGGGAATCTGGAAGTGAGAGAAACACAGGACTGTGTTTTTGTCTGGGGAAACTTAACAGATGGTCTAAAAAGGAGCAGCTTTAAAATAAGATCAGCAGCCAAAAAAGTGTGTGGAGACAGCAATATGAGAAATTTTTTAATCTATTCTGTGCCATTGTTTTATATAGCTTTGTGAAATAGCATACAGCCTCAAAGCTTGACCTTTTAGCTTTATTCCTCCAGACTAAAATACTTTAATATTTTCAGAACTTTGGGAAAATAATTTTATGTTGAATTGAAGTACAGAAATACATATTTACAAGATGTTCTTTTTCTAAGACACAGGTTTTTGAAACATTGATGAAAAGACAACTTCAAGTTCATTCTGAAACAAAGAATTACAAAAGGTTGCATATGGGGATTTCATATCATATCTCTTAACTTTCAAAACCTGGGCAGCTAAATCCCTATACAGCTCATAAAAAAAGATGCCTCTGGATGTTTATTTATACTTTTGTAGAAGTAGCTCACCTCTTCAGAAAAGGTTGCTGAATATATTTAGACTGTCACTGCAAAAAAGCATTAGAGAAAGTCTCAAACATAAGAAAATGGTTAGCGACAATCATTTTCTTCAGCTATAATGTGAGAGAATGCTACATTAAGGAAATTACAACCTGCAGTCAGATTCTCATTAATGTGCTTTCTTACTATTTCGCAGCCAGAAGCAGATAGATCAAGACACACAATTCTTGTTGTAAGTGTCAAACTTGTTCCAGCACAGGATACAGTTCCATAAGCAAAACATCAAGTATTCAGCTGCAAATCAACATAAAGAAACTTTCAGAATTACTTACCTGATTTTCTTCATGGGAAACTCTCATTTGTTCTTTAAGAACTGACATTCTGGCTGCTTCTTCTTTCCTCAACACTCTTTCTTTCTTTAGCTCAGGACTCCAGAAAGTCTTGATGCTATTCATGGAGGATCCCAGTTTGCTGTCCTTAATGTCTAGTTCTTTTCTGAGAAGATCATTCTCCCTCTGTAAGTCCTTAAGCTGAGCCTGCAGGTCTAACATGGTACTATCTCTAACCTGTCTCAGCATAGAAGGAACCTGATGGTGGTGATGGTGTGAAGATGTGGTCAGACCTCCATGCTGATCAGTATAAGAAAGGACATCTGTGTGCGAAAGTCCAGCTGAAGCAATATTAGGACTGCTCCCCATAGCTGTGACTCGACCACCATACACAGCTCGATTTGTAGCCCTTCCAAGAGTCATTGTGCCCTTTGGGAAAGTAGTAGAAGCTACACCTTCATGGTCACTCAGATACATTGGTCCAGATGTTGCATAGGCTGCATTAAGGGACTGGATGTTCTCCATTGATAATGTCTTACCTGTTCCCCCTCCTCCTCCACTATTTGTTCGCCTATGGCCCAGGCGAGGAGATCTTGGCAAACGAGGAGACCTGGAGGGACTTCCTTCTAAGTTGCTGATTGTTCTTGCACTTCCATACATTTTTCTTCTACTTTGAGGTACTATTTAGTAAGAAATTAGTAACACTAAAGTTGAACATTAAATTTATAATTCCAACTAGAAATATTGGCAGTTTCACTGCATTCTTCCAGCAGGCAAAACTGTTCTATTGTTCCTCTGAAGACAGAGACCTGAAAAAAAGGTATTATAAAATTAAGTAAATTTTCATCTTGGAAAATAAGCTTACAAATATTTAGCATATATCAGAAAATAAAGTAATCCACTTCCTAGAGTAACTACTTTAAAAATAAAATTTACTATACATTTTGTATTTAGGATGACTAGTTAAAAAAGCATTTTCAAACTAATTTCATTCAGAAGAAAAAACTGTTTGTTTTCTTCTTGCTAGAAAATACCTTGACTTTGACTTAGTATAAAAAACTTTATACTGTGATAAATACCATAGGCCCAAAAACATAACTTCACTGATATCCTAATGGACTTAAATGACTGACCTTGTGCAATTATATAAAGGAAAAAAACAAAACCCAACAACCTGTTGTTGACATTAAGAACTACCCAAACCAAGGTATATTTTCAAAAGATAGTATAAAAGCAGCAATTCAGCAGTCCTGTATATTCTCTACATACCATTGCCTTATTTTCTACTCTTTACTGCTTATACACGAAGCCTTCCTAGCTTCAGGAAGATTTACTATGTGTCTCAACACATCAAGAATTGGAAGAATGAAGGCCTCAGGGCCTCAACAATTGCCACACAGATCATCATCTACTGCCTGGAGAAAAAGGAGAAAGAGAGGAGATCCCTCTCCCATCTTCCCATAGAGCCTGGTGACACAGAACCATTCTAGTCGAACTCAGAGTGGGCAGCTGAAATACAGAGGACTCTATCTTGAAAACGAAATTGATTTTATATTGCTCTTTAATTTACGGGGGGCAAATTATTACTGTAAAGCAATCACTTTTCACTCAATATTTCAAGTATGGGTTTGCTGAACTAAAGCACAGCGCTTATGCACCATAGTGTAAGGGGTGGAGAGAAAGATAAATGGAATCAAGAGGAAACATAAGAATTTCATATATTATGGGGAGGATGGGAGAGCTATATAGACAAGAACAGTAGACCTGCAACTAAAGAGATCAACTCACCCTCTTGATAGAAGCTCAGAAGCTGTAGATGTTGCTATTAGTAAGCACAAAGAAGCTCCAAAACAACTCATGAAGGTTATACCCTCCTAAAAACTTCTTCGAGAGAAAAAGTAACTCAGATTCATTCAGTCTGGTCTGGGACAGACTGCAGATCCACTGCATGCATTTTCCCACTAAAGGTTATTCTGAGTTTTAAAATCCAAATTAGCTTAATAGTGCTAGAAAAAACAGATGCTCATTTACTTGTCTCAATATTTCCTTACTGTAAAAAATACTTTTTAATGTATGACTTTAAAACTAATCATTAAAATTGTAATTTTAATATTTCACATTGCAAACAAACCCATATAATAGATATGAGAAAATTAAGCATACATCCTCAGGGATGGGGGTAAGGCCCCTATCACCCTCACACTCTCACCAGACTTCAAAATCCCAGCAAACAGGAAAGTCTATTTCATGCTAAAATACTTCCTTCTGGATGTTCTAACTTAGTCTCAGCTTATTTTCCACATTTCTGCCTCATCTTATCATCTGTACTCCATAGACAATAACATCATGGGTTTATGTTACCCACACCACTTAAGTCTCTGACATTGCATTTTATTTGCCTTTTAACTTTCTACTTTTATAGAGACTTAAAACATAGGAGTCTAATGTGATGTTAATGGAAGGTCTGTCTCACTCGATTTACTTTCCAAATGCATTACTTCTATATTTTACATAATTACACTTCCTTGAAATACTGTCTTCATAGAACCCCGTAATTTCTGGTTTTCACTGATTACACACTCTTACCCACCCCACTCACCCCCAAAAAACCCCAATGATGTCTGAATAAGTTTTAATGAAAATAATAAATTCCTCCTTCACTCAGTTCAGAGAAACCACAATATGTTGTTACATACCATGTCCCTCCTGTAAAATGTTTGAGCCTAAGCAGCCCAGCAGTCTCAGATATTAGATATTCCAAACCATTAAAAAAAAAAAAAAAGTAAAAGTTTGAACTTTGCTATCAATTGTGCACATAGCCAGGGTGCATAGAGTTTAGTCACCAGTTTCATATTAGAGGTTTCACTAACAAGCAGATGCTAGACAGCATTCAGTGTGGCTAATTCCAGAGCAGATTTAACAATTTTATTGGTGGAAAAAAAATATCTAATCACACTATGTTGTAAAACACTAAGAAACGTTGGAAAATTGCAGTAACTACGTACAGAGCCAAATACAACAAAATGTAGCAAACCTTTCCTCATGAGATATTCCCATGACAGAAAACATAATATGAGCAAATATTCAGACTATGCTCAGGAAGCACATTGACTACTAAATCTAAATTATCATCGTAACCAAACAGAAATCATTCTTCACATTCCTAACAGCAGCCAAGCATTTTTAGCGAAGGATAAAGACTTGATTTCTTCCTTCTCCTGTTTTTTCATGGTTTGAGTTTTGGGGCTTGGGTTTGTTTCCCCAGACTAGTGCACGCTATTAGTTTCATAAGGGTCAGTGTTACTGTTTCCTTATCATCAACTGATAAACAGTATTTGAACACAGAGCTACTTTCTGACTATGTCAATATATCTCACATGCTGACTGCTTACCGAGTCTTCATGGACAGACACAGTGGGGCCAGAAGAGCCACCAAAATACAGATTGGGGAGGAGGAAGGCAGGGGAAGGAGAAGAAAAGGAATCCTGACAATTATGCTTAGAAAGCTCAGGGCTGATTTAGAGTTTCTGTGTCTCCTCCTCTGGCCAGAATCACCTACTCAGCAGTAAGTTTGGATATTAGCCAAACACTTAATAGGTTTGCACAACTACTTGCCAATATTAGTATTCAGCCAAGAGCTCAAACATTTGTAATACTACAAAAAGATTTAAGGAAACTCCTTCCTTACAGCTATCCTCCCCAAATAACAAAGTGACAGCTAAGTGCAGAAATTATCAATCTGATTTTTATAATACTCAATGGCTTCCAAACTGTCTAAAACTGTTTGGTACCATAGAGCTCCCCAAATATAAACAAGCAGCAGCAAAACAGAACAAATAAGAGATAATGTAGAAGATAATGATCCTATACTCTCCACCAGGACTCATCTTCCTATATTCTCCACCAGGAGTCATCTTCTTGACTATATCAGTGGACAAGGGAAGAGCTACAGATGTCTTCACTGAATTTTTCACTGAATTCTTTTAGAGTTGGAAAGGACCATAGAGATCATCTAGTCCAACTCCCCTGCTGAAGCAGGATTGCCTAGAGCTAGAGCATGTTACTCAGGACTG